>JAVLUX010000218.1:522500-677500 GCA_032164185.1 Moxostoma hubbsi
GGCAAAGAGCAGCATAGTGCTTGTTATTCAGAGACAGCACCAACTAGAACAAATGGCAATGCTTGTAATTCTTAATCATAATGTTTTAATATAATCTTGCTTATAACACTTTGCATTCCAAAACTACTGTGCCTTGCTTAGATGTGTGTTTGTAGATGTGTGATGTACATGTGTGTTTTTTTTTATTTAACCTAGCTTTTAATAAGAAATGCTGAGTGACAATGAAGTGGTGTAGGCTGTCCTATTAAACACAGGTTACAGCACTAAATGGATGTGCTTGATTAATAACAAGGTCTGTTAACAAAAATGTCTTTGTATAATTGAAATAATGATGCTATGAGTTGCATTTGTGTTTTAGCCACGGCTTTAGTTGCATGAACCATTACGCTTAATATAGAAAGCACTGTGTGGCACAAATAACAGTTGCTTTAAAATGTGTTGCCCACAGACCTGCTGCCTGCAGTTTCTGTGTGGCAGCAATGAATGTAGGTCATTTTCTTTTGATGAGCTGACAGACAGTACAACAGCCATTCGCCACTGCTGTAAAGCTTGGCATGACTAGCAAATTAATTGTGATAGGATTATATTACAACTTTTAATATCACTGGATATTCCACCCACAACAGAAATGCTCCCTTATTATTATGTATAGCTAATTACAAGTAATATAGGCCTACGTTTCCAGGGTTTCATCATTTTTGTTTTTAATTCTAGACTTACTCTTGTTTTCATGTAATCATACTGTGTTACCATGGTGGAAAACAAGATTGTAAAAACAAGGCAAAACTATAAACAAGATGAACCAGCTCTGAGTTTGCTTTGAGATTTCTTTTTGGTTACCACCTATGATTAGCATCCAGTTTCATTTCATCTGCACTTAGCAGTCTGGGTTTTCCATTAACATAAAATGTCATCAAATAGTAATTTGACATAGTTAAATCTTAACTGGCTTATTGTTAGTTGGCACTGTGAAACTGCTCCTTGACCCTTGTTTATCTGGACAGCCATCCACTTAGTGGATTAGTATCATTGTGGGATCAGGTCCCTGTTTTTTTCTTGTGTCAGCTGCTGAAAGATTATCCAGATCACCCAGCTAAACCAGTTTTTGTTTAAAACTGTATTGTGGGGGAGTTGTCCTATTTATACTCAATTCATGATATAAAATTTAACATTAAGAATGGGATTTAATTCATCGACTGAGGCTTGTATAGAGGTAACCAGGGGAAGATGGTGTAATCATCAGTTTGTTTTTAGGCTTATACATATGGCCTTGTCTGCTGTTACATTTGGGTCTCTATCTTAATCCAGAACTTGACTGTAAGTGATCTAATAATATCAATGGTTGGTCAGCATTTATACTCATGAATTTGAGACTCCTCTTTTAACCCACTGCTCTCATTCAAGTGAAAATACTTTGCAGACGTTTTATGATCTAAAAGAGAATTACAAGCAAGGAAGAATTATTTCTAAGAAAAGACAGGAAATACAGCATAAATGTTTTGAAATTTACTGTAAATGTCCTGGTCTCTGTTGCCAGACCCACTAATAAATGTCACATGAGATGCCACATCACCCAACTGAACTCAAAGGAGTGTTTGTGCACAACCAGATCCATGTACTTTGAACTTTTAGGAGTGTGTTTGCAAGTTATAAAACCTGCTTTGTGTATCATTTGAAGTTGTCAACATGCTCCTGTAACTTAACCTATCATAAACATCAGATTGTATAAATAATACAGATTTTAATTAATAAGATTTATGATACTATTTATAACTTATCTATGTTTAAAATAAAAAAAGGTTTATGGTGTTGTTTAAATATACAGTCAGCTTAGATGAGCTATACAGTAACAAATAAACAAAATCATATTTTACAGAAAAAAAAAGCTTTGTCAAAACCCAGAAGGATTTGGTCTGCTTGGGATTCAGTACAATAAGAGACCTTAATGGAATATTCCGGGTTCAATACAAGTCAAGCTCAATCGACAGCATTTGTGGAATAAAAAATATTTAAACTCGTCACTTCTTTTATAAAACAAAACAAAACAAAAAAAAAGAAGCAAAAATCAAGGTTATAATGGGGCACTTACAATGGAAGAAAATGGGGCCAATTTTTGGAAAGTTTAAAGGCAGAAATTTGAAGCTTCTAATTTTATAAAAGCACTTACATTCACTCTTCTGATAAAACTCATGTGTTATTTAAGCTGTAAAGTTATTTAAATCATCGTTTTTACAGTCGATTTAGTGTTATGTGATGTTACGTCATCATAGCAAAGAAGTTGTCAATTTTGCTGTAACTTTACACAGAAAAGGTTAGTTAGCGATGTCATCACACTAAAATCATGTTTACACACATGTTGTTTATGTCTTGTGTCTGTACTTTTGAAACAGTGAGTATTTTATCGTTTACAGATTGGCCCCTTTCACTTCCATTGTAAGTGCCTCACTGTTACCTCGATTTTTGCTTCTTTTTTTTAGAAAATGAAGAAGTCGAAATAATTTTTTTGTGGTAATTAACATTATGCCACAAATGCTGTTGATTGAGCTTAATTTGTATTGAACCTGTAATATTCATTTAATTATTTTCAGAACACACTGTCCCCACTGAAACTGCCATGTATATTTAGTATACATAGTATAAGATTTATGTTGTTCATATACATGTACAAACACCCACTACAATTTCCTATACGTTTCGAAGAAAACATGTTTTTCTTTCTGTTCTGAACTTATCCTGGAATTTGTCTGGGCTTGTCTTGTTGAAACAGCTGAGCAGTTGGAACCACATGATGCCGAAGGCAAAATGAGCTGGCAGAAAAAACATGTGACCTAGTCGGTCAGTAGTGTATTTGAGTTGTTTTGCAACCAGAGGTGAACTTTATCAACAATGTATATAGAATGTTCTACAGGCCAGCATCCCTTCACAGTTTAACTAGGTCGTGTTATGTTCAACAAACAGTTGGTTTCACCCAAATTATAAGACATATGTCATGCGTAACTAAAGAAGAAATGTAGGCTATGTGATCTACACTTTCATGGATCTCATTCACAGTAGCACCATAGTTATTTTTACAGGAATTAAAACAAGGCTGTGGGGGATAGACTTACAGTCTCTTCATTGATTATTGTTAATAAATCCAGAAAACATGCTTTATGGAAACTTTATATGTCGTTGAACAGACTACACTACTACTTCTATCTCTCGCTGCCTCATACAAAGATAAATATGGCTTTTAAAAACAAATTATGGGCCACTCTTGTATAAACACACTAGTGTTACTAGCTTCCCAGCTGGAAGAAGCCCCCAATTATATTTTAAAAGTCAATTAAATTGAAAAGAAAAAGTAAAATGGCTTAAGAATTTCCACAGGGAATACAATGGTCTTGTGAAACACACAGTAGTTTGCCACTGCCCGAAATTTGCACGTGTTCAGTTGCAAGTAAGGACCATCCTCAACCATTTACACATCTTAACTCCACAGTGACAAAGCACAATAGTCCAAATGTTCATTTGCAATCACGTGGACGACTCTCAAAGACATGCTGAATGGGACAATCACGCAGCTGACCCATTCATATGCATACCTTGATTGTGAACAAGGCCACAGCAAGGAATTCTTTGTAATTCTTTTGTTGTAATTGTTTTTTTTTGGGCCCCTAGAATCATTACCACCTTTCACATTAGCTATGGCCCTTATTGTGAACTTCCCCCAGTGTGAGTCATGAAAAATGTCACCTAGTCTTGTGTTTCAGTTGTAGTATTTGCACAAAGAAACAGAATCACCATTTCATCATGCCAAGATTTCAGTTCACCTTGCTGCAGGTAGTGATTCAAAGCCTAATGGGCTCTGGATGTGCAATATAGCAGATCCTACCAATTCTTAAATACTGCTCTTTAATTTCCTTACAAGTTAGCACTGTATTGTTCTCATAATTTGCAAATTAGTTATCAGAGTAATATTCAGAGATGGTTAAGATGAGATAGCATGTGTTATATAGTTGGAAAGGTCTTAATAGTAAAATGCAATGAGCAAATTTGTTTCACTCAAACTGCAGTGAGTATTAATGAACAGGAGTGTCTTTTTGTCACATTTTTCCTTATTGCTTCCTGAAATATTCATGTAATATACACCAGTGGTTCTCAACTGGTTTGCTTCGGGACCCAGATTTTCATTGGACATCAAGTGGCGACCACCATGGTTAAAAACTTTATCTGTATTTAATGTATCCAGGGTCAGATTTTCTTTTATCTTGCATAGTTTTTTCATGGTTTTCAAATATAAGGGCATGTATAATTTTTTTTTTTTTACTGTGATTTCAAATCTTTTTGTTGTTACATTAACAACAAAAGAAACAAACAAAAAATTCTCCACTCTTTTCATAATTGAAGAGCCTATTTATTTATATGTGCAAATTATATTTATTATCCCCTTTATTTTCTAATTTCAAACATCATTCAAACAGAACACATGGTTCACGTGATATGAGCACGAAGCGATCATCTATGCTCCGCAACTGCTTTCGGCCCTTGAATAACGTAGAACGTGTGAGTAAGGTCAGCTAGTGTACTTTCTGGTGTCCTCCTAGGGTAAGATTGTGCCCCCCTAGGGAGTTTGTGCCCTACGCAGACTGCGTAGTATCCGTATATGGAGCGGCGCAGTACTGCCTATTATACCCTATATTTATAACCTATAATAGAATTTATAAGGTGTATAGATAGATAGACAGACAGACAGACAGACATTATTTATAGTGTTGATTGTACTTGTATGTCATTGTGGTGTCATTATTTTGGGGACTTTCAGGAAACGAATGATGTCGTCATTGCCTAAAAGCATGCAAAGGTTAATTTACTTCCTGAACTACCACATTTCAATTAAATTGTCTGAGAACAAAAAAGCCTTAAAAACATGATCATGTTCGCAATTCTTTTCCTTTTTTCAGTGTCATGTAATTCTCATAAATTGTCAATATGTTCAATTTATATTATGTGCACCCCCAGCTTTTAGTTTTGTTTTCCCTCTCTTTTTTAATGCATTTTGTTGTTGACTGTTATTACTTATGTATTGTTTTAAGCATAAAAAAAAAAAAAAACTTTACTTCCTGAACGAGTGCGCACCCGAGTCCGAGTTGATTTCACATTAACGCGAATCGCACTACAGTTCCATTGCAACCGAACTCTCGGGTTCGGTACCGCGGTGCGCACCCCGGTCCACATGGCAGCTTTCACATGACCAATTTTTCATGCGAACCGTGCTCTGTTTCGAATTCGAACTAAACTGCCAGTGTAAGAAATTTTGGCCAATGTGTCCGGGAATTATCAAGTTTACCTGACAAATTGTAAAAATCTTGTCAACTGATTTCGCTGTTTATTTTCCGCAGTTTTTTAACGTGATGTATAATGCAATATTATAATGACACAATCGAGTCAAATGATCAATAAACGTTCGTTTATCGTAGGAATTAGTCTAATTAAAAGTTAATTAAAAGCGTTTTAACAGGGTGCATAGCAAAAAAAAAAAACTATAACCTTTTTATATTAACAAATATTTTAATTAAATGTAAATATAATATAACATTTATATTGACTATTTCCTCGGATTTTTCATAGCAGCACAAAAGCGTTTTGCTGCCAAAGTGAAGTCAAACATGTCCTCGCTGATTAGGAATTCGCAAGCTTAACATCTCCGTGATCACTGGGATGGCATCATGCTGTACACTTGTGGCATAAAGAGGTTGCTGATGCTTTGTGTTAATATTTTCACCGGACATTGTGACCGACAATGTTTGAATTGGTCGGACATTTGTATATTTTTACATGTCCAAGGACTTTGTGTATACAAACACACATCCAAACATGTGCTCATCTAAAGGATTGGGATGCTTCTGAAATCTTAATATTTCTGTATTTTGTAGTCTAGGCCAATCCATTCATTTCCAGTGGCCGGTCACTTTAGACCAGGAACACCACAGTTAAAGTGAAATAAAACCAATAACATTTTATGAAAATTATTTTAAAAAATGTGTGTGATCAGATGCTGTATGTGAACAAATCATGGAATTGTATTCCAACTGGATGAAATAAACTAGTTATCAGGAAAAAAGTAAATCAAGCATCACAATCTAAAGATTAAAATGTGTATGTATTCTTGTAATGTAGGTGTTTAGTGATACAGGTTTGGCCCCCATTACTTGGACCTTGGTACAGTAAGAAGTGTAGTTGTGGAGAGAACTGGGAGGAAAGTATGGAGATATATCAGACTATTAAAACTGTTCTCTAACGACCATTTGAGAGCTAGTTTCTTCAGTTAGTAGTTGCTTTCCTATTTCTCAACTAATTCATTTCAAATAAAACATGAGAACATTCAATGATCAGATGATCATTTATGTTTATTTTTTTTAACCAGAGATGTAGTATATTAAAGGAAATTAAAACTTTTTGTGGCTTTAATGCATTTCTGTTTGAAGACCTTACATATGCAAGTGCACTTGTAACAGTTTACAAAATAAAATTTGTAGTAGATATATGCATTCAACTTATGGTTTTTCTCTTCTGGGAACATGGAACAAAAATATTTATGACTCATCTTGTATGCCATTTGAACAATACAATGATCTCTAGAATAAGAATGTCCCTTCTCCCTAATTCCACTGACTATAACATAGCAAATGGTGCTGTGACATAAACTAAAGACTATTGTCTTTTTACCATACTGAAACTGCATTCATCAAACTTCACGAGGTCTATAAAACTAATTTGAAACCCCCCCCATTCATGCACCCATTCATTTTTAAACAATATTTGTTACATTGTTATGGTTTGTTATATGCATTTAATGATTTATCAGTCAAATGGTTAAAAAAAAGAGAACATCATAAACTGATTTATGTTGATTTACATACTCGGAACAGATACATAAACACGTGTGGTCAATTTTGAAACCGTGTTCAGTTTTGAAACCATAATGAATTAGCAGTTTAGGTCCAGTACTTACTGATCAGTTTGGATTGGAACAGTGAACTCTGCATAAGTCAAGTAACAACAGCAAATGTAAACAATATACAGAATCAATCTTTGTCTTTCAGCCTATTCATACTCAAAGGCACAAACAGGGTTAGCCATGTTTTGGATTTAGTCACTCATTAATAGCTTTAGTGTTTAACTAGACTGAACCTCTCTGGCAAACTGGCTTTCAGCATATTGGATGGGTTTACACAACCGTGTAAACATTGGTTCCCACCAAACATTAGTTCCAAAGACAAAATGGAGAAACTGATTATTGCCGTGGCGGGTTTTCCCGTAATATTTGATCCGTCCCTGTTTGCTTACAGGGATATAAATAAAATTAAAAAACGATGTGTGGACAAAGGTGTAAGAAATTGTTGGTGTTCCAGGTGAGTTGATTAAGTGGATATTATGGTTTATATAATATTATATAATAATATATTAAAATATTTCATGAGGATATACGCTACTTGTGAATGTGATATGTCGTCAAATACAGGTCGACATGTCTGGCTGTTTTGTGGCCCCTTTAAATATAGTTCACAAAACCAAGCGTTCTCAACGAACGTTGCCGCCTATTTCAAATACGTCAGAGCGTCCACGAGTTTTCGATAGTGTTGTTGGCAGGGCAGCCAGAGCGAATTTTGACTCTCTCGCCGCCTCTGGTCTGAACGCACGGTTATTCATATGCTATGTCAATTGTTCATTAATGTCCCAAACTTTTGGAATATTTACAGATAAATAAGGGTGTATGAAGGTAGATAAACATTTGAGTAGACATTCAAAACTTCAGAGCATGAGTTTAGTCCTACAAGGACAGTGCACAAGGACAATTTAAGATAATACATTTTTACATTCTTTGTTTCCATGTTGATGGCCTGGAATCTGTTTGCAAACACAAGAACAGCATGTAGAGTTGACGGACAGCAGCTGTGAATGATGACAGAGCTTGGCTTTCTTGGGAAGTCTCAATCTACAAAAAGGAAAGAGAAAATCATTATCAAAATATGATAGAATGTAACATACTGTAGATCCATGACTTGCATTATTTTGAGTAGAATACAATAGGTAGATTTTTTTTGGCATGCTGAACATGCAGATAGCTGACCTCAAAACAAATCTGGTTGATGACCTTAATCAAGGGCACACACACACACACACACACACACACACACACACACACACACACACACACACACACACACACACACACACAGAGAACAGGGCTTAACATGCCGCAATCTTTATTGTTCTGTACAGGTGCCAGACTGGCAGGGGCAGTTCAGGCTTTGGAAGGCCAGAGTAACTGTGACATTCACAGACATATCAGCAGGATTAACGTTTACAGTGTATTGTGCATAAGGGTTCATAATACCAATGCATTAGTTAGCAACATTAGCCTTATTCTATCTGATCTGTGGAATTGGACAAACACTTTGTTCCCCCAGGATAAACAATGTATGTCTATTTGAAACTTAAGCCATGTTCTGTATTCGAAATGTGCCATGCTGACGTATTTGGTCTAAAAAATAGAATCTATACAAAAAATATTGAGAAAAATACACGAGACTAAAAAGCACAACTGATGGTTTCTAAGACATTTCTAGTCTTTATTCAGATGTCATTATCCCTAATCAGAGTTTTTTTGGGGGGTTTTCCACTGTGGATAGTACCTGGTACCTGATTTAGTACCACCTCGGTCGAGGTTCCAAGCGAGCTGAGCCGATACTAAATGCAATGTCAAAATCATGCAGATCGCTGATTGGTCAGGGAGAATCGTCACTACCGATGTTACTTGGGACATCAACCGGCTAGTTGTAAAGTTAGCATCAGCGATAACAGTATAATTTGTTCACGTGACTTTCAAATTGTGAAAAAAGAAATGGCTGTGCACAAAACCACACTGTGGTCAATAAACGAGGAGCACATTTCACTCGTTAGTGAAGAAAGAAACGACGCAAAACTAAAAATTCTCTCAGTGTATCAGCTGATGGCAGCACACGGCTAACAACGGACCTACCAACAGTGTAGGGAAAAGTAAAAAAACTAAAAAAAATCGTAAAAGTTAATACAGAACGATCAAGGAAAAGTGGAGGTGGTTCGACCAAATGGACGCAATCTAAACCGGCGAGCAATGGGAGGGAGAGTGCCCTGGACTGGTGTTGATCCACGATGGAGGATGGTACATTTTGTTACATTAACACTATACTCCGCTTGAAAGCTTCACTTTATTTAGTTGACTAGCTACTTGAAACTTGCTTCTAAAACAATCAGGCCAATTTAACTGTTACACTTGTGTAAAATCACCATACAACAAATGCTTTATGCAGCACAATGAGCTAGTAGCTAACAGCTAGTGGTTGTGTTATTGTTTTGGTCAGTAATGTTTGTGCCGTGTTTAAGATGATGTCACGGCAGTAGAGGCGGTGTAACTATGTTGATCAGCCTATAGTCCCACCCACGTTGAGGGGGCACTATACAGCAATGGAAAAGCAAGCTCAGAAAAGTAAATCGAGTAGAGTTGAGGAGAGTCGAACCGTAACGTGCAGTGGAAAAGTGCCATAAGACTGACAGGTACTTTCTGAGGATATTAATGGTGTGAAGAGAGAAGATTTGACAACCTGTAGGGACCAACAGATTAAAATATATTAAGGTCCCAAACAAGCTGCTAGACACTGATTAAATAAATAATAAATAAAATAAAATCTGAACCAGGTCAAACAATAGGTATTCAATCCACAATAATTTTTTATCTGAATAAAGAGAAACCTCAAGACTCAAAGCTAATGACATGTTCATCAGAAAAAAAGTAGATCTGGATGATTAAACTGAGGTCCTGAGTTTGACTGACACAAAATAATATCTAGAAATAGATTGGAAAATAAAGGATTAACCCAGTACTAACCCTGTAACCATGTACAACTGACTGCGAGATAGAAAACACAAGGATACGTGCTATTAAATGTCCTTATGAGGTTGTTTTGTCAGATCTGAATGTGCCAGAGCAATTAGACAGAGAGCCACAAAGACACCCTTTAAAAATAATGCGCCCAAAATAATTCTTCAGGTAAAAGCATGTCGACACCTAGTGGTCTAAGTGGTGAACAGAACCTTGATCTCAGTAAGTTTCCTTGCTTGAGTCTGAAAAAGTAGGTTTCAAAAGGCTTCAATCGAAGCTTGAATAGGATGATTTATGAACTATTACCAATGTGCAAGACACTTAACTGTCCCAGTAATAAGTCTTCTTTAAGTGTTTGTATGGTTAATTATTAATTAGAAGTCCCCTGATTGGGATTGAACAACAAGATTCCCACACCTTGTGACCAATGAACTTCCATGACTTTTCCAGTTGTTCATGGCTACTTATTTAAATAATAAATTCATAGAGATTACTAGAACAGATTTCCATATTGTATGTCAGGCACCACGCACGCACGCACACACGCACGCGCACACACACACACACACACACACACACACACACACACACACACACACACACACACACACACACACACACACACACACACTCACACACCTAAAATTACCTAAAACATTGAAAACAAGCTTTGTGTTAGTAGAATTTTTTTAGTTTACAGACACCACCAAAAACAAATGGCCCATGTATGACTAGATACAACTTCAAGTGATCTTAGAAGGGGGCATACATGAACTTAATAAAGTACACCAGTAGGTGGTGCACTTTACCTAGAAAATATGTTACAATTGCTCCCAATGACCGACTGTTAAAAGTTTCTAGTCTTACTGAGTAGGTAATAGGTGATAATGAAATATTTATGGAGTGGTGGTGGTGTAGTGGACTAAAGCACATAACTGTTAATCAGATGGTCTCTGGTTCGATCACCATTGTGACCTTGGGGGGGGGGGGGATTGTCCATGTAATAAATGCACTGTAAGTCACTTTGAATAAAAGCGTCTGCCAAATGCAAAAATGTAAATATTAATATATTATTACCATTTGATGCATTACATATATTATTAACATATTTTACTAAATGTAATGAGACTTACCTTCAGGTAGTCTACCAGCAGATACTAGATGGCTGTTGACATAAAGAGAAAAGCCAGAATTTAATGAATATACCAAACTCACATATCACACAAACAATTAAGTAACAATAAAAAATTCAAAAAATCATGCACTTAAAGATGAACTTAGTAACTTTGTCCCCAGTTAAAAAAATTGTACACCTAAAGAAATTAATTGTAATTTGAACATATGTTTAAAAACCCCTCAAATGAGATGAAGACTCCTTTCATATCAGTAATCTTATAAAGGTGTCCATAATTACTATATTTGGAGGGTCCCCTTATGTTAGGATCACACGACCAGCTGAATATTAATCGCTTAATCTCAGTAATCACCCTGTTATTGGACACGTTCACTTAAGGAATAAATGAATCATGGCTGACTATGAACTGTGAATTTCTACAATGGGATCAACTAAAAATTACTTAATTCGAATAATGTTGCATATTTTTACAATATACAGTATATATATATATATATATATATATATATATATATATATATATATATATATATATATATATATATATATAGGCTATATGATACACATACTGTACAGGATAACCTTGTACGTGTCATCACCATTCCTCCAACTGGTCATCTAATGCTTCAGCAAGTCTGGAATCGGATAGTTTTATTTTTTAACTTTATAGAATAAAACAAAATTTTAATTTTTACTCAAACACAACCTATAAATGGTAAATCCAGAGAAACTGATAATTTTGCAGTGGTCTCTTAATTTTTTCCAGAACAAATATATCACTTTATATAGAGTATATATATACACTGATGAGGCAAAAAATTATGACCACTAACAGGTGAAGCAAATGTAAGGCCTGCACCCCTGAGTCTTCTCCTTACTGTTGTACATGAAACTGGTGTTGAGTGTGTAGAAGTCAATGAAGCTGTCAGCTGAGGACATGTGAGGTGTCTATTTCTCAAACTATAGACTCTGATGTACTTATCCTCTTGTTTAGTTGTACATCTGGCCTTCCACATCTCTTTCTGTCCTTGTTAGAGCCAATTGTCCTTTGACTTTGAAGACTGTAGTGTACACCTTTATATGACATTAATTTTTTTTGCAATTTCAAGTATTGTATAGCCTTTTTTAACACTTCAGAAGGTAAGGAGGAAGCTGGGACCAGCTTGACAAAAGCTTTAAATCCATATCCAATTCCTGGAACTCTCTGTCATGCCCTGGCTCTCTCCTAATCGCACCACCTGCACAGGCCAGAGGCACTGAACTGCCACAGCAAAGACTGTTAAATTTTAATTTTTTAAATTCAGAAGTCTGAGAGGTCTCAGTTTCTTACAGCCAAACATTTGTGAATTGTTGAAAGCACTTAAAACAAACTGTCTAATCCAAGACTGAAGCTGTTTTTTTCCCACCCTCTAAACTGAATTTGCTTGTCTGTTGGAATGTGTGTAAAGTGTTTGTGTAGTATTGTTTCTCTGTTAGTCTATGAATGTAATTTCTGTGGTCATTCTATTTGTAGTGTACTTTCTTGTGTGTACATTTATAAACATGTTTTCAAGAATGTTTATACTTTGTTTACATATTATAGTTTGGCTAGATACTGTGAAAGGCAGTGAAGTAAATGTGTGTTTATTTTCTGATGTACTTAAATTGTGAATATATAATTGCAGTTTTGTGGTATTTTTCTTTTCTATGTTAGTTATGGCATGTGTTTGTGCACTGCAAATGTTAGGCTAGAAGACAGTCTTCAGGAAATGTTTTAAGAAAAACTCTCAAGTTCCTTTTTTTTTTATCTGATTTCATGAAAACCCAGCCAGGAGCACAATGTGCCTAATGAATGATCAGCTGAAATCAACTGCAACACTCAGAAACACATTACCAAACACTGCAAGGAGTGTACGCTCACTAAGCACTTCATTAGATACACCTGTACCCCTACTTATTCATGCGAAAAATCACACCTATATGGGTCAGGAGTTTCTGTTAATGTTCACATCAACCATCTGAATGGGTAAAAATGTGATCTCAGTGATTTCGACCATGGCATGATTGTTGGTGCCAGACGGGCTGGACTGAGTATTCCTGTAACTGCTGATCTCCTGGGATTTTCACACACAACAGTGTCTAGAATTGACTCATAATGGTGCAAAAAACAAATAACATCTAGTGAGTGGCAGTTCTGCAGACAGAAATGCCTTGTTGATCAGATAGATCAACGGAGAATGTCCAGACTGGTTCGAGCTGACAGAAAGGCTACGGTAACTCAGATAAGCACTCTGTACAATTAGTAGTGAGCTGAGTAGCATTTCAGAATGCACAGCACGTCAAACCTTGAGGCGGTTTTGTATTTTTAACTTGTGCAAATCTAATTTTAGTAACACTAGCAATTGTTGCTATAGAGATCTGTATTATGAGATCAATACACAGGTACCTATGACCTTGTAGATGGCAATATGATTGGCACACTTCTGCCAGCAAATATCAGTACCTGCAGAGACAGCCACTATAAACCACAGACAGATAAATACACTGCCAACACCACGAGACATTTAACCAAGCAGTCATATATAACTTTGGGTAAATACTGAGAGCACTTCACTGTGAGAGAACTCTTACAGCAAAGTAGGGCTGGGTATTGGGTTCAATACATTTTAGGCACCGACTGAATTGCCACTAAACAATCAAGTATCAAAAAATGTCTTGTCATTCGGTACCAAATTTTGATACTAAGGGTTTACTCTCATCAACGTTAGTGATATGCATGCAGCATGCCAGATGTGCCCAAATCTAAAAGTGCCGGTGATTGGCTGTGTTTAGACATCAAGGAAAAACACTAGTTTACGCCGGTTACACCCAGAGATGCAGCTCACTCGTGAGGCTGAAGTGTGCATGCGTCCCAACCCCCAAAGATGTAAAAGATGTGGAAAAGATCAAAAGTGTGGCTACATTTCACCAGGCTCGATGCCAACAGTGTGCGATGCAATATTTGCGACAAGATAATTGGTGCCAAGACCGGCAACATGACAAATCTGATGAGGCCCTTGACAGTGCACAGAATAAACTTCAGAGCAGAAAGTTGCCGGTGCAGTCATCCTCTCAGCGTCCTGCCACAGAGCTTCCTTCAACATGCCCACCTCACGTGTCCTCCAAAACTACTGATGAATGCAGCAGCTCTATGACTGGGACTCCGACAGATAACAGTTAACCTTTAGCAAACAAACCAACAAAGCTTGTGTACTTGTTAAATTAATGTTTCTGTGCATGGTGACATAATCCCATGAACTGGGACCTACGAAACATTAGATATTGTTTGGATGTATGGCTATAGATAGCTAGCTAAATTGATGCCAAAAATGCTTTAAGGTTGACAGTAACTGATCAAGTTTAACTCACAAACTACTTCTGTGAGTTAAAACTTGTTAAACCGTGCTTATCCTTAGGGTTGGCTGAATTAACATTTTAGCTTTCTTGTTTTTTTTTTCTTTTCTTTTTTCTTTTCTCATTTATGTTATAGCCTCTGCCCCTGCCGACCCTGGCATAAGGAGACCAGAAGTCTCAGGAGAGCCTTTGAGTCTATAAAAAGAGTCAATAAACTGAAAAAAGGTTTCATAAAATGGGTATTGGAAAAAGTATAGTTTAGGGACCGGTATCAAAGTGAAGATATCGGTATTGAAATTTTTTTAACGATACCCAGCCCTACAGCAAAGTACAAAAATAGAATAGAATATAGCGATATTTATATAGCGATATATTTGTAAAAGTTGCCATATAAACAGTCAGATGGGGGGGTGACATATCCTACATGGCAAAATCATGGTCACCTTAAGCAAATGCACTTGAAAGCAGGGCCTGATGAAAACCTTGTGTTTCCCATTTTTCTCTGCATTGTTGATGCTTTCAGAGTATCAGCAGAAAAGTTAATGTGCACTATGATGCCAGTTTTGCAAAAGCAGGTGGAACTTGTCTGTTGTGTTTTACAGAACAGTGTCTGATATGGAAAAAACAAAACTTGCAGTTTTTTTTCATTCTGCATTCTTTCTTCCCTCTGAAGAAAAGGAGTAAAAAAAATTCAAATAAGATGAAGAACAATCAAAAGCAGACATTTGAGGACTCAGCAGCTTAGTTATTGGGGGCTATTGCCAGAGCTGTATGGAAACACATCTATCTGCATATCGTCTGCTGCGTCACCAGGCGAGTGATTCCATTTTTAGGAATGGCCAGTTTCCATAACTGCTGCTGTACAGAGCTCAAGAGTGCCAAGGGTGGAGGAAAAAATAGTTGACAAAATAATATAATGTGGCAGGTATTTAGATTGCTGCCAAAGACAACGGGGTGAGTCAGCTTTCAGAGGAGGAGATCAGCATGTCTGAATGAGGGGGAAGAAAACTCTGAACACTGTGAATGGCAGAGAAAGAGACTGACTTTTTCCCATGAGAAGAACAATGGAAAACATTTCTGCACATACACATATTTAAGGAGTCAAAAATATAAAAAAGCAATACAACTTATCGTCTTGGTTACGTATGTAACCTCCGTTCCCTGATGGAGGGAACGAGACGTTGTGTCGAAGAAGCGACACTAGGGGTCTCTATTGAGCACCGAATATGCGTCTGGTCTATGAAAAAAGGTCAATGAGAAGTTGGCAGACGGTATTTGCATATCCCACCCCGGACATACGGGAATAAAAGCGGGGAAATACATCGAGTCCATTCAGGATTTTTCTGAGGAGCCGGAAATGGTCCGGCCACTGCAGTGGCCTGGCTCAGCGACGTGGCCAGGAGGACACTAGGGGTCCACTTCAAATCACGCCATGCGCTGAGCCGTGTACTGCTGACACAGGAGCAGGCAGGTATTTCACGTGCACAAGCGACCAGCTGTGTTTCAGACTGCATGTACCCTTCCCCAATGCCCCCAAAAAAGTCATCGGAATCCTTCTGGTTACCCTAGAGGGGAACAAGGTGACGCTTGCCAACCTGGGAATGGGCCAAGCCTGGCTGGGCCTCTTTTCTCTCTATGTTTCTCGGCATAGAGCAAGAACAGTGGGGCCCTTACACGCATCGAGGGAAGGGGGTCTTAACCAGTTTCCTATTCTTTCAGGGGGAAAAGACCCAAAAGGGGAGGTAAATGTGGAGAATACATCACATGGGTTTTTTAGGCAACATGTGGAATGTGGCGCAGTGGTAGATCCAACCTCAAGGAGGGGGGAGTTGCTACAGCATAGTGACCGGAGGGCAGTAAAAACTGCCTAAGGGAGATGCGGGTCCACTTTGTGAGGGGACCGTACCATGGAAAATACACACAGGGGGAGTCCGTGTAGGAGTCCCGATCTGTGGAGCACCAGTACAGGGTAGATTAGAGTACCCGTAGTGGACTGGGTCGGCAAGTTCCTCAGCTGAACTGTGGACCCAAAAGTGCTAGGGAGGAATCTACCAGGGACCCGGGTGGGTGGGATCTCCTGGGAGAGAAAGCGCACAGTTTTACCCTCGGAAAGGGCGCCAGGTGCAAGTGATTCACCAGGCCAGATCATCAGCGTGTTACCGAGTTCTACCGGCTCGGACCTGAGAAAACACGGGACGATACTGACTCAACCCTGAGATTGTAAAATCTCGCATTAGGTATTAGGTGTTGCCCAACCCACTGCTCTACATATGTCTGCTAGGGAGGTTCCTCTGGCCAGTGCCCACGAGGACACAATACTCCTTGTTGAGTACGCTCAGACCCGCAAGGGGGGTGGGCACGGCCTGGGTGTGATAGGCCTCTGTTTGGAGACAGAGTTCCCTTTCCGCTGTCCCCCAAATCAGACAAAGAGCCGCTCAGAGCACCTAAAGCTCTGTGTGCAGTCCAAATAGGTATGCAAAGCACGTACTGGACACAGCAATGAAGGGGCTGGGTCTGCCTCCTCCCGGGGCAGCGCTTGCAGGTTCACTACCTGGTCTCTGAAGGGCGTGGTAGGGACCTTGGGTACGTAGCCCGATCGTGGTCTTAGGATCACATATGTGTCTGACGGACCAAACTCCAGGCAAGTGTCGCTAACAGAGAACGCTTGCAGGTCCCCGACCCTCTTGATGGAAGCGAGCGTGATCAGCAGGGCCGTCTTTAGAGAGAGGGCCCTGAGTCCAACTGATTCTAGTGGCTCAAAGGGGGGGGGGGGTCTCTGGAAGCCCGCGAGGACCACTGAGAGATCCCAGGAGGGGTCAGGCTTGGCCGGGAGGGGATCAACCTCCGGGCACCTCTTAGGAACCTGATGATTAAGTCGTGCTTACCTAAGGACTTGCCGTCTACTGCATTGTGGTGGGCCACAATAGTGGCGACATACACCTTCAGGGTGGAAGGGGACAGCCTCCCTTCCAGCCTCTCTTGCAGAAATAAGAGCACTGACCTAACTGCGCACCTCTGTGGGTCTTCAGCACGGGAAGAACACCAATTTGCGAACAAGCGCCATTTCAGGGGATAAAGTTAAAAGTTGCCTGGTAGAAGGGGCTCTGGCTTGGTTAATCGCGGCTACAACCGTGGGTGGTAGACCAGCTAGATCTTCCGCATCCCGTCCAGGGGCCAGAGGTGGAGGTTGAATCAAGAGTGACTTGTCAAGTCACAAGGGTGACTTGTTCCTCGTCCTCCCTGACCTTGCACAGCACCTGTGCAAGAAGGCTCACTGGGGGAATTGCGTACTTGCGCAGCTCCACAGGCCAGCTGTGTGCCAGTGCGTCTGCCCCGAGGGGAGCCTCTGATCAGGCATACCAGAGCGGGTAGTGGGAGGTCTCTTGGGAGGCAAACAGGTCTACCCGGGCCTTGCCGAACCATTCCCAAATCAGCTGGACTGACTGGGGGTGAAGCCTCCACTCTCTAGTGGGCAAGCGTTGTAGTGACAGCGCGTCCGCTAACACACTGAGGTTGCCGGGGATGTGAGTGGTGCGCAGCGACTTGAGTGGCGCTGCTGGCTCCAAAGGGGGAGACGATGGGCGAGTCGTGACATGTGGCGGGAGCGTACGCCGCCTTAGTGATTTATGTATGTTACCGCAGTGGTGCTGTCTGACCTGATCTGGACATGTTTGCCATGCCCTAAACGGCTGAGGTGCCTGAGCACCTGGTCTCTGTGAGCGCATAGTAACTCTCGTGAGTGGGCCAGAATGAGCCAGTCGTCGAGGTAATTGAGTATGCGGATGGCGGCTTCTCGGAGCGGGGCAAGGGTTGCCTCTGCGACTTTCGTGAAGACGCGAGGAGACAGAGACATGCCGAAGGGGGGGACTTTGTACTGATACGCCTGGCCGTCGAACGTGAACCGTAAGAAGGGTTGTGTCGAGGCAGAATTGAGACATGGAAGTACGCGTCCTACAGGTCTACCACTGCGAACCAATCTAGATGTCGTACGCAGGTTAAAATGTGTTTCTGCGTGAGCATTTTGAACGGGAGTTTGTGCAATGCTTTGTTGAAAACTCGCAAGTCCAAGATCGGTCGTAAGCCGCCGCCTTTCTTGGGTACGATGAAGTAATGGCTGTAGAGACCCCTCTTCAGCTCGGTTGGAGGGACAGGCTCTATCGCATCTTTGAGTAAGAGAGTAGCGATTTCCGCGCGCAGGGATTTGGCATTTTGCCGTGTACTGTGGAGAATCGGACGCCAGTGACGGGGGCGGAGGCCTGGCAAACTGATTTGGTAAACTCGGATGGACCGGGCCAGCCAGCAAGACGGGTTGGGAAGTGAGAGCCATGCGTCCAAACTCCGTGCTAGAGGCACCAAGGGGACGATTATTTTTGACATATCCAGCGGGACTTCGCAGCGGGGCGGAGCAGGTAAAGCAGCGTCGGAAGGCGAAGACGCGTCCCGAGGCTCTTGTGCTGAGAAAAGACTCAAAGCACTTACCTTTCTCCAAACACCCGGCAGGGGGCAGGTTAGCGACTGAGGAGGAGGTCCAACATAGGCGTCCTCTAGACTCGTCGGAACTGGCCGGCCAGGGAACAGTCATGGGGCTGAAGGCGGGTGGTCCGCATCCAGCGTGCTAGGACTGTTGAGATCTGCCGGCAGAGTGCCGTGAGAACGGCATTTGTGGGCCAGGTGACCCAGAGACAAAAGAAATAGCTCTTTTATTGAGAATGTGGGTACCGCAGCCCCGGGGGGTGCGGCAAATGAAATAAATTGAACAAAGGATTCTCCTCCCGGCCCTCCACTGGGGGACAGAGTGATCTTACCATCTCCAGAGCTAACATTTCGGTCCCTGGGTCGAGTGTCTCAGGAGCGCCTGGAAGCCTTACGGGTCTTCGAGGGGGTCCGTGAGTCAGGGGGCGTCTGCTTCCTGTGGAACCAGAGGAGCCTATTTGTGTACTCCTGCAAACCTTCCCATAAACTTATGCTCTCTGTGAGAGAGTGCCCAAGATGGACACCAATCTTTTCCCACCTGATTGAAAATCAAAGTCAAATTGGAGCATAATGAAATATCTTAACATCAGTATTTTCATCCTCACAGCCTCTTCGGTTTAAATCAATCATAAAAGTAAGGGCGCAGTGAAACGCTGTGCAGATCCAGTGGCTTCAGTCTGTATTAGTGAGTTAGTGTGTGGTTTAAAGTCACACTGGTATGTTACCATACTGATACAACAGCACTCTTTTTTTTGGCTTGTTTATGCTATTCCTCTGTTCTTGGCCATTATCAGAAATGTAATGGCATGTGGGCAGAGAGAGAAGGAAAGACTACACGTTTCTACATGTGAGAAAAAGAAAGGAGGTGCAAGAGAAAAAATGTTTGTTCTAATCTTGATTTAAAATGGTTTTTGGGATATTTTCTGGAAGTCATTAGTGCGGGCAGATAGATATCTCTGCTTTTGCTTGCCAACAGTGATCAGTGTTGGGTAAGTTACTCTAAAAGGTAATTAATTACTAACTACCAATTACATCTTCTACAGTGTAATTAGATAACGGTACTAATTACTCTGTCTGAAAAGTAATTGCATTACTTATTACTAATTACTTTCTAAAACCCTTATCAACCTTGACCAGATGAAAAATACAAGGATAGATATGAAACTCGTCAAATAAATCATATAAAATGAAATAAATTATTCATGAACTGATCAAAGAATTTAAGGGAGCTGCATTAAATTAGAAAACATATTTTAACATTAGACGTTAGATGTACAATTATAGATTTTAAATTCACTATTGTTTTATATAGAATTGTTCTATAGTCTATAAAGTATTTAACACAATTACATCAGAAGTAACTGTAACTAAATTACTGAAAAATTCAGAGTAATATCTTACTTTACTATTTTAAATGAAAAGTAATTTAATTACAGTAATTAATTACCTAGTAATGCATTACAACCTACACTGACAGTGACTCTAGGTTCAGTGGTATTATAGTGAGTGTATAGTGAGTGTAATTAGGGCTAAATATACGGGACCAATGATAGGTTGGTTTAAGTGAATTAATAGTGCTGATATGATCTCACTCATGGCAACCTCTTGAGAAAGACATGAGCAATCAGATTAGGGGGCCAGGACTGTATTTTGATGAAGTGAAATCTGGAATCTACAAAAATATTTGCATGGATCTACAGTATGTACTTAGATGCCCTATCATTGAGATCTGACTATCACATAAGTCAAATTCATTTTTCTCTGATTCAGGATAACTGCTTTTTGCAGAGGTGAAACATAAAAAATGTATTTCAAAACAAACTAGTAGAATCTTTTTTAGGTCTACAAATATCCTTCAATGTAAGTGGAACACCAGTGTGAACATTTTAAATTCAATTATTATTATTATTAGGAACACCTGATACCTATTTATTCATGCAATTATCTAATCAGTCAATCATGTAGCAGCAGTTCAATGAATAAAATCATGCAGACATGGGTCAGGAGCTTCAGTTAATGTTCACATCAACCTTGAGAATGGGGAAAAAATGTTTCTTAGTGATTTTGACTATGGGATAATTGTTGGGGCCAGATGTTTTTAAATACATTGCAGAAATTTGTCATTTTTGAGGCACAATCTGTTGAGGTTTGTCTCAAACAATCTGAATTGCCTTTAGGTGCTACTAGCAAACTTAGCTACAGGTAATCCATTGTAAATGCCTTTTAAACAAGACAATAAAGTTTCAGTTATACATAAATCCATAATAAATTGATAGAAAATAACAGCATTTATGTTTTTTAATATATTGTCTCAATGCACTCTGTTGTACACTACCCTCTCATCTCTCCTTCTGATGTTGTTATTTTAAGTGCAGCCATAAGTATGGCTGGGAATTGCAACAGACCTCATGATTCGATATTACAACGATATTTCCTAGCAGATTCGTATTTCCTAGCAGATATGTATTGTGATATTGCGAATTTGTAAGTATTGTGATTTGATGTTTTGATATCAAAACTTTTATAAAAAAGATTTATAATATTTTCTCAGAAAGAAATGTCTGTTGAAGATGAGTTGTGTCTGAAATGACAATTGTTTTCACTCTGCCATATATGATTAGCAGGTAAAAGGTAGGAATGTACAAAACTACCATTCAACCAGTCAGTATGTTGTCTGAGCTAGGCGAGTAGTTAGTGCTAGGAGGCCATGTATAAGGCTGCATTTAGTCCATTTGTATTCAACAAATAAATATATAATTTTAACTTATCAAACTAATTTTGTTAATTTAGAATATAAAATATAACATGTATTACCATAGGCTATTACTATTATCATAATGATCATTTTGCAACATATAAATTGAGGCTAAAGAGTAAACTTGTTCAAGAACCATTTCTGGGGCTTTACTGAATTATTACACACATGACAATTCACCTGTATTCCCAATGTCATTGCATGTTATTTGCATGAGTTTGAGATCCTGTTCTCATAGACAATACTATTCTTACCAACAGGTCCTGGATGATTGACAGAGGGAAAAAAAGCATTGGCCCCAAAGCACAAATTAACTTCTGAACAAAAAAGAAAATCAGACATACGCGTAGCCGGCATTTATTTAATCGGTTCTTCATAATATAATCAGGTGTGTTTCCTCAAGCACACGTCTTGTTGTCCAATGGCATTTCTTGTCGACAGTGCTGGGTAAATGTGCAAACCTACCCGACACTGTGCATAAATACCCCAGCTGTTAGATTATAAATTTTGTGAGGGCTTCATGTAGTTTATGGCATTCAACAATTTGTTAAGCCTAACTATTTATTAAAGCAGAGTCAGACAGAATCTGCAGAATGACATCTGGCAAATACTCTCCACAACAACTCACAAATAGACTTTTGGATTATGCATAATAATAGGAACACTGATCACAGCAGAGGATTTTGACATCTGACAGTGGACAAACGGCACTTGATGGCTGTAGTTGCTGTTCATTAAAGGACTAAATGTAAAGAATTAAAGAGACAAAACATCTCAGAGAGAAAACCTGTTAATGTGGAACTCTGCACAAATATAGCTTCTATATTTATCTATTAATCACTGTAGCATTCAGATAAACATGTATTTTTTTATTAAATAAATATAAAACTAGATTTTTCATTTGAGAGACGATTTTAAAATAGTTTAGGTCAAGAATTGTGATTTTTAACAGAACCAATTTTTTTTTCTCCAGCCTTGCCATAAGTGTGATTTCAATCTCAAAAGATTTTTAGTGATGATCAAATCAAACATTTTAGGTATCCTTCGGGAACATTCTGTTTTGCAAACAAGAATACACTTCTCTTGTTCTGTTCCTGTTGCTTAGGAACTGGTTAGTGCACTCTACTCTTTCAGTTTAGTTTTAAAAATTGTCTTTCATTGGCCTCAGCTCCAACTAATGTCATGTCAGACAGCTCTGAAAGGTGCCGAGAAGTTCTTAGAGGTTTAGGTCATGAAAATACACTCTAATCAACAGTTGGGGTGGTCCTAAATGGCCTCTTTGTATATAAACATCCAAGAAGTTTCCTACCAGGCTGGTGTTATAGTTTTGAATGTGTTTGAGGATCATAGAGGAGATCAGTGCAGTGCTCCACTGGACTGCTGTGTCATCTGGAAGCTCTCTACAAGAAAAAGAGAAGAAAAAAAACATAATAGTGTTATATGAAGTTTTCCTACATTTTTGTCTCAGATACACAAGAAGAATCTGGGAAATAGTAGAGGAAATAGAAGAGTAGTAGAAGGCCATCATGTTGCTAGGGTGTTGTGGGTGGTTTTTAGCCTGTTACTACTGGTAAAAAGAGCCCAAGCCTCAATTATATTCTGGTGTAGGGGTGGAATCATAAGAAATTTAATAATTCCAGTTCTTTAACAGTACATTAATTATAATTTTAGTGCTTTTGAGAAAAAAATATTTGGAATAAGAAATTCAATTCTTATTGGATTTACCTCACACAGTATGCTATTACCAAATAATGAGCGATTTAATATTTTAGTAGAACCGATTCTTGCAAAAGGTGTGTTAACACAGACCTTTAAATTAAGATATTTTATTATTTATTATTACTAATTCTTATAAAATACCACAAATTACAACAAAAATCATAATGTTGTCTTTAACTTCACATTGCCATATCAATCCAGTAACTGAATTAAGTCTCAAAAGCCTGAAGTAGGCTACACATAAGAGACCATTTTTGGTTCATTTCGAGTCAGACATGACCAAATGAATGTGTTGTGTATGTTTTTTTATTTATTGAAAAGAACCAGCTGATAAGAGTAATTCGCTTGCTGTATGTTTTCTGGTGTAGATTCACAAGAACTGACTCAAAAGTGTAATTTGCTTTGGAATCGGCTACACTGGTACACAGGTATTAAAGTGATAATTACATTTCCTGACATAATGAACTAATATACAATACTAAAGATATAAATGATAGAAATACTGAACTGTCCATGTTCTATGTGTACATTTGATTTGGACTGAGCAGTACGGCTCTGTGAGTCAACAAATACACAGAGCTGCAACAAAACAGTGAGGTCCTGAAAGGGCAGAGTTTGGCCCAAGGGCTACGGTGGTGAGCGAGAGTCTCTCTATCTGATTTACTACCACAGTCTCACTTCAGCTCAGCTGGAATGCATCCCACAGTCCTCTCTGATGTCTGGGATCAAAAATCATCTGGGCTTTTCCCTCCCATTCATCTGTAACTACAGCTCAGGGAAAACAAGGGCCATGCATTACTCTCTTTCTCACACACACAACTTTCCCTTTTTCTTAACCACACATAGCTGCTGTGTAATGTACTGGGGTTAAAGGAAGCTCCTTCCTCTGTGACCAATCATTTAAGCTTAAGTTTTTTGTTCTTTTGTTACTTTTTAGTCCTCTACACTTTTATCAAACATCAAACATTAGAGGGACAGACAAATTTCCAACTCATTATGCAGAAAATCTTTAGCGACAATGAAGAGTTTGCCATAAAGCTCATTTACATGTAAAAAAAAAAAAAAAGTGTTGAATTTACGTAAAGTTTGCAGCAAGTTTGCCAGAACTCTCGATATTTGTAAGGGTACCTAGACAGCATTTTAATGTATGGTAGGCAGCATAATTCTCACAAGTAGATGCTGAGATGGGAGATGCTGGATCTAATTGCAGGCTTTTAATGATGATAATGACAGAGAAACAAACAAATGTAAACTCATACAGCAAAACCCAGAACTGACATAGAAATGCAAATTAGAGGGTATTTATACACACAAGGGCTAATGAGGGAATGGAAAACAGGTGAGAATGATTTGGAACAGATGGCAGTGATGAGGGCAGCGCATTATGCAAAATGAGTCCTAGGAAACATGAGGGAGACAGCCTGTAACATAACCTCATCTTTCCAAAGATGGCTGAGGAGGGCAAGAAGATACAGGTGAGGAAGGGAACCCGGAAGATGGCTAGGGAGGAGACCGCAGGGTAGAGACTGGGTCAGGAGGTCTGGGAGGTGGTCATAGGGCAGGGACTGGGTCAGGAGGTCTGGGAGGCGACCTCAGGGCTGGGATAGAGTCGGGGGGCCTGGGAGGTGGCCACATGGCCGGGACTGGGTGGAGGCATGGAAGGCAGCCACAGAGCAGGCACCAGGTCAGGAGGCATGGGAGGCGGCCACAGGGCTGGGACTGGGTCAGGAGGCCTGGGAGGAGGCCACAGGGCAGGGACTGGGTCAGGAGCCGCTGGAGGAAAAGAAGCCGTGGGAGGCTTGAAGCCCTGGAAGCCAGAACCGTGGCAGGCTCGAAGGGTGAAGCCATTGAAGGCGGTGCTGTGGGATGCTCGAGGGGAGAAGCCATGGAAGGCGGAGCCGTAGGAGGCTCAACAAGAGCTGGCAGCGACTGGGGAATGACGTGTTGTCGTGAGAACTGACAGTGACTGGGGAACAACCTCTGTGGTCGTGAGCACTGGCAGGGACTGAGGAACAACCTCCATGGTCCTGAGCACTGGTAGAGACTGAGGAGAAGGTGTCCTTTTCCTTCTCCTCCTTTTCCGGACCACTGGAAGCGTAATTACGTGAGCGGGTGAGGCTACAGACATGGGCGCCGGCCTGTGGCAGGCGCGGGCGCTGGCTCGTTGACCGTGGCAGGCGTGGGTGTTCCAAAACTGAACCAGACAGGAAGTCATGATCCAGACACCATGTACCACATACAACCAAAACCGCACACTCACACAAAGACAGACAATGAAACACTAGACAGACATTGGATGATATGGTCCTGTCAGACAAAAGCGTACACTGACAGAGTGACAGGACCATGACATTTGTATGACGAGCAGAGTTGCCCAGTTGAAATCCTCATCCTTTTTTGTATTATCTGCTCTGATTTGATTTGGGGGAAAATCTGTGAAAAAATTCAGAGCTTTCTGGAGAGTTCTGCCCACAGATTCAGTCTGCTGTGGTTCTAATAGAGTAAGGATGGTCCCTAAAGTGCAAAGTATACTTCGATTATATTCGGCAATGAACGCATGCGGCTTGATTTTTGTAACTGCGTATATTCTGCATGCGCAGTATGCACATGCGCCTGGAATTATTTGCATATAATTAGTGGATCCACAAGGTGGCAACACTCAAAGTTCAACTGTTGCTGTCATGAAGAAGCACTAGAAGAACATGTAATAAGCGCTAAACAACAGGAGACAAAAGTGGAAACACGTGCAAAGCTGAATGTGCAGGTCAAGAATGTGTGTAAGATCAGGGTCTGCATTTGTATAACTCGGGTCTGAAGGAATAAAAAGATATCTTAATGGGTCTTAATTCTTCAAGAGAAAAAGTCCAGTATTTTTGTGTCGAGGAGGAGTGAATGGCTGGGCCGTGAGCACACACGCCCAGCACTGAATTGTCCTAATCAGCCGGGAAGGGGATAACTGTGAGCCGGAGGCACCAGTTCCAGAAAGATGCATGTGGCCGCTTTGTGTGTGTCTGTGTGTTTGTTTTTTTTAAGTTGACTTCTGTCATTAAAGTTATGTTGACTGTTCTGCTGGTTTCCACCTCCTCCTTGCACATACTTGAACCCTGTTACATTGGTGCCAAAAACCGGGAAGGAGGAGGGTCGTGGAGTCCTCACCGCTGCCGCCCACCAGGGGCAGAGGACTCGCTGCCATCCACCAGGGGAGGAGCAGCTGTCGTCTGCCAGGAGGTGGAGGAGTGGCTGAGGACCAGGCGACGGCCTGTCTGGGTATAGGCGAGCGAGTTTTTCTCTCTCTCCCTCTTCCCCTTTCCCCTCTCCCACCCCTAATCTCTACCAGGACTCCAGAGAGGTGGGAAAGACCTGCTGGAAGAAGGACAGCAGGAAGGGCAACACCTCCCCTCCAGGAAGAGAGGGGAGTACGTCAAGCTGGAGGTTTCCCCAGCCTGAATTTGGCGGTGGAGGAGTGTGACAAGGAGGAGGGCGTTGCTGAGCCGCGAGGACTGAATTGTACTTATCAGCCGAGAAGGGGTTAAAGATGAGCCGGAGATGTCAGTTCGAGAGAGAGAAGCATGTGGCTGCTGTGTGTGTGTGTCTGCATGTTTATGTTTGTTTAAGTTGACTTAAGTCATTAAAGTAATGTTGACTGTTCTGCCGGTTCCCTCCTCCTCCTTGCGCATCCTTGCACCCCATTACAATTGCATAACAGTTGTAGCGCTAACCAACGCCAACCAACCACCTGTGTAGGCACGCACAGTCAAATAGAGTATATTTTGAAAGGCTATGTGTTCATGTCAAAACTGAAGTTTTGGCTTTAACAAGGCAACTCACTAGGTTTTGGAATGACCCAAAGACAGCAAGAGAAAAGTTTGGGAGATTTTCTTCTTGAACCAGTTATGAAAAGTTTACAAATACATTTCTTAATTTCTTTAATTTTTACATTTGAATTCTGATTTTGTCCCCTGCCAAACAAAACCGTTGGAGGACTCTGTAACTACACAGGCCCAATTGTCAGTGTAACACAGATCAAATCATGGGCAAGGAAGAGGCGAGAAACCGGCTTGTCAACATAAATAATAATTTAATAAAGAACTTAAAACAAACATTTAGGACAGCAGACGTCTGCTGATTAAGCTCTCTCTCTCAATCGCCGTCTACGAGTGGCCTTTTAACCCTCTTGCCGGCTCAATCAGCCTGATACGGGACCGGGCGTGCGCAATCACGCGCCGGTCCCGCCCTCCACCGTGCCACACTCCTCCCCCGTTCTCTCAGGCTGGGGACCCCCGGCCTGACGTACATCCCCTGGGGGGGGGGGGCGCCTCCCGCGCGGTCTGCCGGCGGGTCATCCCCATCAACCTGGACGAGGGAGGGGCAAGGGGAGGGAAACAACCATTAAAAATAAGGGGGGGGGGAGGGTTCCTGCACTGGGCAGTACCTCCCCTCCCATAAACACCATAATTTAAAAAAAGAGGGAAAAGGCCACCGCAGAGCGGTATCGAGAGAGAGAGGAGAGAGAGATTAAAGAAACGAAAGAAAAAAAAAAACGTACTCGCCGGTTCTCTGATACGCCGTAGCTCGTTCCTCAGCCACTTCTCCACCCTCTACAGGACAACAGCCGCGCCTCTCCGGGCAGATCGGAGGCAGTCCTCAGCCCCTAGCGGACGGAACGCCCCGCCGCGTTCCCGGGGTGTCGAAGGGGCCTCCCCCCGCCCCTGGCAGCGGTTCTCCCGCTCCAGGCGGTCGGCGGCGAGCCCCTCCCCGCACGCGGTCGGCAGTCTCCAACCCCGCCGCGTTCCAGCGGCCAGTAGGGAACTCCCCCGCCCCTGGCAGCGGCCCTAACCGCTCCAGGCGGTCGGCCAGGAGCCCCTCCTCCCCTCGCGGTCGGCGGCCGTTCCTCCGCGTCCAGGCGGCTGGGCTCCTCCGTCCCCCGGCAGATGGCCGCGGCTGCTCCATTGAGAAGTGGCGAGAACTCCGCTACGGCGCATCCCTCTTCCTTCCCGGGTTTCGGCACCAATGTAACACAGATCAAATCATGGGCAAGGAAGAGGCGAGAAACCGGCTTGTCAACATAAATAATAATTTAATAAAGAACTTAAAACAAACATTTAGGACAGCAGACGTCTGCTGATTAAGCTCTCTCTCTCGATCGCCGTCTGCGAGTGGCCTTTTAACCCTCTTGCCGGCTCAATCAGCCCGATACGGGACCGGGCGTGTGCAATCACGCGCCGGTCCCGCCCTCCACCGTGCCACAGTCAGATATTGGATATGGCAGGGCCAAGTGGATTTTGGTTAAAGAGGGCTAAGGCAGTGCACAACTTTTGGCACTGAATGTGTTAAAACAGCCAGCAGCAAAATCCCAGCTCAAGGTCATGGGGTAAAATGAGAATGGGTGGAGTGAAAGTCAGAATGATGGAGAGACAGATAAAAATAAAGAGTTGAATTGAGGCCACCCCCCATCTCTTCTTTTTACAATGGCCTTGACTGTTGTTTCTGTTCTTTTGTGATGGATCTGCACATAAATCAAATGCTGCTTAGGGTCACGAGGGCCGACTATGGGATCCCATATCAGAGGATGGGTGAGGTGATATACTGATTAGAAAAGGGGGATGCAATGGGTGATGTAGCAGTCAGGACAAGAGGGAAGATATATCAGACAGATCTTATTTACAAAGAGAGCGAGTGGTACACACATGAGTCTAGTGTGAGAGCTTCAGAAGTGTGGTGGGCTGATAGTTTTGCTACAGAGTAGAGTCATCATGACAACCAACAACATTCTATGATTTAATCTTATGCAGAATGCAGTTTATTGAAAAAAATCTACCTTGGTTTTATTCATTACAAGTATTATGATGATTTTCTAAAGTCTTATAATTTATTCTGCAGCACAGCTTAGGCAAAAAGAAGAATTATTAGAGTGTTTGCAAGGCAGAATTATATTGATTAGAGGTAGACAAATATGTTGATTTTACAGATTACTCTGTGGCAATAGTTGCTTTTTGTCTGCAAAAATCTATGCCGAATCCAATTTTTTTTATTCCTCGTTTTTTAATTCCTCAACAATAAACCTCATCTAGTAATTATCTGGTAATTAAATACTTGCATATGGGGGGGCCTGGGTGGCTCAGCGAGTATTGATGCTGACTACCACCCCTGGAGTCACGAGTTCGAATCCAGGGTGTGCTGAGTGACTCCAGCCAGGTCTGCTAAGCAACCAAATTGGCCAGGTTGCTAGGGAGGGTAGATTCACATGGGCTAACCTTCTTGTGGTCGAGATTAGTGGCTCTCACTCTCAATTGGGCGTTTTGTAATTTGTGCATGGATCGCGGAGAATAGCATGAGCCTCCACATGCTGTGAGTACACAGCGAGCCACATGATAAGATGCAGGGAGACAGGCAGCTGAGACTTGTCCTCCACCACCCGGATTGAGGTGAGTACCTGCGCCACCATGAGGACCTAGTAATTAGTTGGAATTGGGCATGCCAAATTGGGGAGAAAATGGGATAAAATGTAATAAAATAAAATAAAAACTTGCATATGGAGTATTGTAACGGAGCCAAATAAAACACCCTGGTGTATTTCGGCCTTGTTTATAATTAAAAGTCCCATGTTATTCACCAAATCTTAATTTTTTGGTGCACAATAAACTGCTTTTGGAATTGTATTAATTTTGGACTCTTATAGCCTCAATATCTGTGCCCGTCATTGTAAGGAAAGACTAAGAAATCTTAATAACTATCGGCTGATTAATCGGATAGACTATTTCACCCATCTTAGTTATCATATCGGCAAAATCCCCTATAGGTCGACCTCTAGTTTTGATATTCCTCTAACATTCTGGTTAGGGTTTGTTAGAATCCCCAAAAATATACTTCTGCAATTATTTGAACCACTTAACATACACACACTCAATTTTAAACTTTGTTCTAAATCTACTTTCAGCCTTGTGCTCCATACACACATGCGACTTCAGTGACCTCATCTCAGTCATTTTCAATGAGAGCTGGCGATTTCTGGCGACAGCGACCTCTGGTGACTAGATATGGGTGTGGTGAGCAACACAACAAAGCTGACAAAATTTTAACTTAATGCCAATTAGGGATGGGTATTTTGGTCATTATGTCTACTCGAGTACTCAAAGTAATTACTTCACATAGACATGTACAAGTAAAGTATGTACATATATGTCATATGTCTTTGGCTGCTGGATTATGTCTTGTTGTTCCAATGTATAATCATTAACACAGGCTGTTTTAATGTAGTCTGTTACAATAAGTACAAAAGAGGACATAATGAAAATATCATACTGAATATTTTGTCATTATGTGAAAACTCGCTGGTCAATTCAATGAAACAATGCTTAGAACATGCATCCCTGTTCTTCCTTCAGGTTGCCTTAATAAGCTTAGTAAGTGCACACCACTGTTTCTGAACCATGCATCTGCAAACCGTGGTTTCTGCAAGACCATAATCTTTGCGCTTTTAAGAAGGCAGTGTTAAATTGAAAATAGTTTTGAAGACCCTGCGTTCTGTTACATTCAGCTATGCTCCATCTTGATGTTTGAAAGAAAGATTTCGCCTTGTGTGTCTGTGCGTGCACTTCTCCAGAATGTAGAGCACCATCTTTGCCCAGACAGAAAGTCACGCTGCGCTCTGTTGGGAGTTTGTTGCTGTGATGATTCATGCTTCCCCCCCATTTAACTTGGAATTTTAGGAAAAATTCTGGGAAAAATGCAATGTAGCGTCACTTTATGTTGGACTTACAACTTACAACAAATCTTCAGCTCTGATTTAACTTTCACACAAACACGTCGGCACAGAGTGAGATTTACAGCCAATGATAAACCTTCACTTTTATTAAATAATATACATTAATGAGTCAAAGTTTCTACATTATATGACAATAAAACCTGTTTAGCAAATGTGTGCAGACAAATGTTCAAAACATGGTGGATTAAACTTTCTTTTGATTATCATAAACCTATAGAAAAAAACTAGCATTGCAGCATCGTTTATCAGTTTGGTTGCTATGAGACGTCTCTGTTGACAATAAAGGTACCGCTGAAAACGACAACGTAATCAATCTCAAAATTAACAATAAGGCCCCTCTTTGGTACGTAGTGTATATTTGTCAGGTAGATGTCAATGAATTTCAAATTAATTTTCAATCATCGTTTTCGTGATCGATCGTTGCTGTCACTTCCGAGTACCTGAGTACTCATGCCCATCCCTAATGCAAATGAGGAGTGACTTTTGGGAGCAACAACCTATACGAGTGCATTAGTGAAACTCACGTCACCCATCTCCTTTGAGATAAAGGAGTCGAAGTCGAGTGCAGGCACTGCCAGGCAGAGGAGAAGTTTCTGTTTGCAATTTAACTGTCTATAACCACATACATTGATATAACAAAAAATTATGTGTGGAAAAGAAATTGTTGGCAGTGTGAGTGAGTTTGATTTGCACATTCATACATAGATCGTTTATCTTATTAATGTTATGATGCCTGCAAAACATGGATTTTTTGGGACAAGAAAACTGATGCTTTGTGAAATTAAAATACATTCTGTTTTACTAGCAAAATGCCTAATCTGTGATTTATATTTTCACATATTAAAGATATGGCCAGACATGCAGTCCACCAACAATGTCAGAGTGACAGCAGTAGGAACACTCACTAGCGTCTTCATACTACAGAGACTAGAGATGTGAAGTGATATCACTGCATGTGTGTATGGGGATTTAGGTGTACTATTTATGTTGGGTTTCTGTAAACTATACTTTTGTTAGAAATTTATAGAAATCTAACCATCCACAAAATCTCAAATCACAATATTCAGATTTAATCAAAATCGAACCATATACAATGATGTCATTGTAATATTTACATACTAAATTGATTGACCATGTGTTAATGCAGCATTTAATTTGCACAGAACAAAATTCTAAACCCTACGCAATACAACTTACAACTTTTATTCTTTGGCTGCCTTGTAAGTCAAGTTTCATATTTTAGAACAAACAAAAAAGATTCTTTAAAAAAAAAGATAATGTTTTCTGATGCTGATCCTTTTAATGAGAGGTGATTTAGGGGCAACACTAGTGGCACCAAATATGAATTTAAAAATAATTGTTTTTAAACTACTTTCAAACACTTCCCTGTCTGTCATTGTTCTAATAAAATAGGTAACACCACCCCCAAACTTACACCATTAGTTTAGCCAATTTTGTCATGTTTGGCCACTTAAACAAACAAACAAATTGCAATTCCATTTGTTGCCACTAGTGGCACAGAAATTAAACAATTCACCTTTAATTTCCAGAACCAGGAATCAGAGAACACAGGGAAAGATAAATAATAAAAACAAATAAAAAATGAGAATAAAGACACATGATCTAGCTCACTTTCTCAAGATGGATCAAGACAGAGTGTTAGCCTCACTATAGCAACAGGGTAAAATGCCCCACAGTAACCTCTCTCTTCCCACCGCCCTCCCTTACTCGCCTGCTCACTCACTGCATGTGGATGTGTAATTGCTTGCAGGCATCTGAATGCAGCAGATGAACTTTGGCCTACTCAGTAGGTGTGTGTGTGTGTGTGTGTGTGTGTGTGTGTGTGTGTGTGTGTGTGTGTGAACAAGGAGGCGGGTGGAGAGATTCTGGCAGCGTTTGTTTTGTCTGGTCGCATAGGGCCCTAGCCGCCTTTCCAATACAAAGCCCCAATGCATGCTGGGAAACCCAACTTTTGAAAGAGAGTTCACCCTTCCAGCCTAGATTAACAAAGGAGAAGGTCTGACATAAATATATTTGGGTTCACAGTCATATTTGTTAATTTTATGGAGTATAAGTAGCATATTTATCAGTCAGTAGCTCTGCAGTGCACTTGGCACAGAAGAGCCCTGTAGCCTAAAAGATATAACACATAGCCCTTTTCCACCGACATGGTTCAGGTGTGGGTTCCTGGGATGGTGCGAATTCTTGAACTGTTCCGCACATTTCGGCCACAGAAAAGGTCGTTCTGGGGCCAAAAACCTGGTTGCGCACCGGGTCCAAAAGCTTGCTGGTCTCTATGCAGGAACCGATTACGATTTGGCCCTATGTGACCAGACAAAACAAATGCTGCCAGAAACTCTCCACCCGCCCTCGGGGGGGGGGGATTAAAGTTTTCCCAAACAACAAAAGCAGCTACTGTCTGCAGCAAGGGTACTTCTTCAGTCTATAACAAAAATAAAAAACACATAAAATTATCAGACATTAAAAGCATTCAGGCAACATGATGAAACGAGTGCTCTACTTGCGATATGGTATTTACTATCTAAGATCTCATCTTAAGATAAGAACCCTACTATCTAAACGGGACATTGAAATCATCCAATAAGGCTCATGATAAACAGTGCATCGCCGGTGTCCTCTGCAGCTTATTTCAATAAGATGTTATAGTTGCCAACTTTGTTAGCTTTTCTTACACTGTTGTTATCTTATTTTGTGCATTGTTTTGTTCTGTAAGGGGATTTTTGACCAGCTAATCACTAAGTTTGGAAAATTGTGGCTGTCTGTTAAGTAAAGTTGTGGTAATCTCAATCAATAATATTATATGCTATGGCAAAAATTCAAATACAACCATCCGCTACACCAATGTTAATAATGATTCCACTGTAAAAGTTTACAGAACTTAACAAATTAAGCCATAGTTCATTCAATAAAATGTAATTACATTACCAGTCATATTTAGCATAGATGTCATCTCGGACAATCTTGTTGAGCAATGTAATAACGAAGGATTAATGCGACGTAATCGCATTAATCCGTATGTTTAAATATTTCCTCAAAAACAAGAGTAACGCTGTGGGGGCCTGGGTAGCTCAGCGAGTATTGACGCTGACTACAACCCTGGAGTAGCGAGTTTGAAACCAGGGTGTGCTGAGTGACTCCAGCCAGGTCTCCTAAGCAACCAAATTGGCCCTGTTGCTAGGGAGGGTAGAGTCACATGGGGTAACCTCCTCTTGGTCGCGATGAGTGATTCTCGTTCTCACTGGTGCCTCCCATGCTGTGAGTCTCGGCACCACGTGATAAGATGTGCAGATTGATGTTCTCAGAAGCGGAGGCAACTGAGACTAGTCCTCCACCACACAGATTGAGGTGAGTAACCATGCCACCAAGAGGACCTACTAAGTACTGGGAATTGGGCATTCCAAATTGGGAGAAAAAGGGGATAAAAAAAATAATAAAATATGAGAGTAAAAGATGTATACAAGCACACTGTGATGCACCATGTTTGTTTATGTTTGAGGTAGTCACGTGAACCTACCATGCAGACAGTAACCTGTTATGTCACATTTTGTCTCTCAGGTCAGTGGAAAAGCATGGGCAGTTTACGATATTTCTCCGGCTGTGAACCAGCGGAGCCCAGGCTCAGCAAAAGAACCATCACAATTTCGGTAGAAAAGGGCTAACAGAGAACATTGCTTTATGATGAAAGAAAGAAGTGGAGAAAATCAAGAAAAATGTCAATGAAAGCACCGGCTGAATGTTTCTTTCTTTGAAGAAATAGTTGCCTCAAATGTTTTTTGGGAAAAAAACAGATGCATTTTACATGACAAGCTCTTGGAAGGGAGTGCATTTGCAGTGCTGTCTAGAAATTGCATTTACAGAGCTCATCTCTCTGTGGGTCCTGACCTGCCATCAGCCCCAACACACACTTGTACACCTACTTATTCATGTGATTATTATGTATTTATTTATGCATTTGACATACTTTTATCCAAAGCGACTTACAGTGCACTTATTACAGGGACAATCCCTCCGGAGCAACCTGGAGTTAAGTGCCTTGCACAAGGACAGAATGGTGGTGGCTGTGGGAATTGAACCGGCAAACTTCTGCTTACCATTTCTGTGCTTTAGCCCACTACGCCACCACCACTCCACACTGATTTTCTAATCAGCCAATCATATGGCAGCAGTGCAATGCATAAAATCAGGCAGATAGGGGTCATGAGCTTCAGTTAATGTTCTGAAGCTCCGTCAGAATGGAGGAACAAAATGTGATCTCAGTGATTTCAACCATGGTATGATTGTTGGTGCCAGACAGGCTGGTTTGAGTATTTCTGTAACTGCTTATCTTCTGGGATTTTCACACACAACAGATTCCAGAGTTTTCTCAGAATGGTGCCTGTGGCAGCGGGGGTGTGGTCAAGCGCCCGTCCGGAGAGGGAAAGCGGTAAGCTAAATTATGTCTAACACCTATCTCTAATTTCAGTGAGTACGGGGAGACCGGCATAAAAGAGCCTGAGTGCCTCCAGTCGAGGGAGAGTGCAACGCCAGTCCAGTGTTGGCAACTTAGAGAGAAACTGATTTGCATGCTAAAAGTTTATGTTCACCCCACATTATTATTTGGAATTAAAAGCCTTACCTTGAGTTCATCCCCATTTTCGTGGCCTCCTTCCTTCGGAGAAGCGAACCCTTTTTACACTGGTGCCGAAACCCGGGAAAAGGAAAAAAAATAATCCGTCCATGGAGAAGGAACACCCTGTAGAGTCCTCCCAGCTGGCCGAAGTCCTCCTGACCCTCGCTACGTTACATCAGAGCCACCAACAGTCCCTGCTTGAGCTCAGGCAAGAGCAAGAACGACGCTTCGGCGAGATCGTGCGGGCCCAAGCAGAGGATCGACAGGCCATCCGTAGCCTCCTCAGCCAGGAGGTCGCTCCAGCCACAGCCGCGACCCCGGACACCCGTACCACGTTACCTCCGCCTATGCTACAGAAGATGGGGGCGGCGGATGATCTTGAAGCATTCCTGGATTTGTTCCAGGACCGCTGAAATTTGGGGCTGGCCGCAGGATCAGTGGGCAGCCCGCCTTGTTCCTCTCCTGTCCGGGGAAGCTCAACTCGCGGCGCAACAACTGCCGGCAACGAACCTCCTGGCCTACGCTGATCTAAGAAAAGTCATTCTGCAGCGGGTTGGTCGGAGCCCGGAGGAAAACCGTCAGATCTTCCGGGGCATGAAGCTAGAGAAGTCCGACCGCCCGTTTGCCTTTGTCCAGCGGCTCCGTGATGCCTGCCGGAGGTGGCTGCTAGCGGGGGACCGTGACGTCGAGGGACTCGTCGATCAGGTGGTGCTGGAGCAGTTCGTCCAACGCTTGCCTAGGAGAACGGCGGAGTGGGCCCAATGCCACCGCCCGGCGTCGCTGGAGGCAGCCGTCCAGCTAGTGGAGGACCACATGGCGGCGATCCCAAGGGCGGACGAGCCCTCTCTCACGCTCTCTCGAACTGGAGGCATTGAGGCTCTTTTATGCCGGTCTCCCCGTACTCACTGAAATTAGAGACAGGTGTTAGACATAATTTAGCTCAGGTGCAAGCGCCCTTACCGCTTTCCCTCTCCGGACGGGCGCTTGACCACGCCCCCGCTGCCACAGTGCCAAAAACAAAATAACATCCAATGAGCTTAGTTATGTGGACTGAAATGCCTTGTTGATGAGAGAGGTCAACAAAGAATGGCCAGACTGGTTTGAGCTAATAGAAATGCTACAGTAATTCAGATAACCACTCTGTACAATTGTAGTGAGCAGAATAGCATCTCAGAATGCACAACACGTCGAACCTTGAGGCAAATACAAGTTAGCTCGTACAAAAACGTACACATTTTCCTCCTATGGAGAAAACTAGATTTTTCCTAAAATTACCCCCTAAACCTAATGATTTTCATAGAGAATTACTTTTGTGTACCATGGAAGAAGGAAAACACTGGGGTATGGTACGAGACGAGGGAAACATCTTGGAGGTTCAGCCCTCTTCATTGCGAGTAAATCACTTGCATATGCAAGTAGATTTCGTACTATGCGAACAAAAAACATCTGTTATTAGCCACTGCAAGTAAACATTAACAATTCACTTGCCATTGATAGAGTTGTGTAGTGTCGAAGCACCGAGGCCATTTTACTGAATAAAAAGCAGTTGATTAAGAGGCTGGATTTAGCCTCACCTTTCCCTGCATGCTGTCTCGTGAGCGTGCAGGAAAAAGCACTTGTGTCTCATTCAGTTGAACTCCGAGCATCTCAGGGAACTGCACCGCAGACAAGATCAGCTCTCTTGAGAGTGTGTGAAGATGAACCACTTCTCAAGCGCTCTGATGAGCACGCCTTCTGCAGAGGCGTGCGCCAAACTCCTGCAAAAATATAAACAAGGTATAAACGTATTCATTTTGTGAATGCAAGTTTCACTTAACTGCCATGTAAAGGGAAATGTCCATGGTCATTGTGGGTTTATTCATGCAGTGTTAACACACAGTAAGACAGAGGAGATGCCCTGCTCTATTTCGGTGAAGATGATAAAACACAAGAAACAGAATCTTGAAGTCTTCCTTCATGAGAAAAAAGGGCTTGTGAGTTAATCAGAGAGCCTTCAAATAATAAAAGAGATATATTTTAGTTATTTAACATATTTTGTTAACATACTTTTATATTTGATTGTCATTCATATGTTTTTAAAGCCTGAAAAGGAAATCATATACCCTTATTTTATTATATGACCTAAGCTAAATTTAGTTTAAGCTTAGTTGTTAATGAGTTTGTATGGTAATTAATTGTCATATTCGTGAAACACCTAAAAAATACAATTAATCATCATAGCCCTAAAACAGGCAATTAATCGTCACCATTGCAATTATTTGTTTGACACTTAATTGTCAGTCTAATTTTACAATCCTGACCCCTAATTTTCATTATTAGGTTCCTACCTTGTGAATTGTTTAGTTAACAATATGTACAAAATTTCAAACAGTGACAACAGCTTGATCATTATTAAAAAATGTGATTTCATGACATCATATAAATTGATAGAATGTGAAATTATTACATTTTTAAAAAGCTAAAATGTGATTAAAATCATAGAGCAAAATCTAAAAAACAAATAAAATATACTATATTGCATGAATACTGTATATATGAAGAGGCCCCATCTCTCAGTTTTCTTAACATATTTTTTAGTGACATTATGCTTACAAGGAACAAAGTTGTACAATATTTTAGGATTTCATCATCTTGTATGGATTATAATGTGTTGTCATGAGATTATGTTGACAATTACATTTAAAAAAATACTAATATTCTATGTAGTCTCTCCATTAATCAGCAAAATGCTATTACATATAGTTGAAGCTGGAATTTAGCATGAAACACTGCAGAACATGTCAACTTTATTAAAGTATTTGATTTCAACTACCTACAGTATATAAATATTGTTTCAAAGTATATTTGGCTTTGTAATCATAGTTTGGATTCATAAACTTACAGACGTCACCTAAATTGCTGTATTTGTAAAGTTAAATATTTATGACCTAGAGATCATAGGTTTTTTTTTGTAATTTCTCAAGAAAACTCTCTGGAAAGGTGAAGCTGATACAAGAACTCTTTCTTTGATAAATGGCTCTCATATCTACACAGTATGAGAAAAACGTGCAGGATAGCCTTATAAAAACTGACCTAACACCTACTCAATGCTCTCAACTCATGACAGAGATAAAGAAATGTCAGAGGAAGTAAAAGGAGGACAGGCAATCATCCTGATGTTACGCTTCCAGGCAGGTGGGCAGTGTGGCCTGTGTTCAGACAGACTGAGTACATCTGTCTGCCTCAATGAATAATAAAGAAAAAGAGTGCAAGGGTCGACTCAGTACTTGTTCAGTTGAGTGTGTTTAGATGTCCTCTTATCACAACAGCACTCCCATGATGCATTACCTCGGTCAGAGTGTAGGAGGTCAATGCAGATGTGCAGCGAAAAGAGGAGCAGCTCTGAGGAGAGGGTCACACTAACTATTCTCAAACCCATGAGGACTTCGAGACGACACATGATATGATACCCCAAGGAGATCATTTGTAGCAGACGCCCACATAATCTAGCATAGCCATATGGTATGGCGCACTTTTCAGCAAATTCTGGCTAAGAACCATCCTATTAGAAAAGGAAAAGGGCAGGTCAATCCGAGAAAGAGCTAGAGAACAAAGGGGAATATACAAGTGTGCTATTGTTAGTATAAAAGGATATCTTGTTTACTTAAACCTGAAAGCCAAAGTAAACTTAGTTGTTTTGCATGTCGCCACGTCTCGAGCACAGTGCAAGCCAAGAAAATTTCATCATCAGCACGCTGTCCCCATGCAGCCCAGTTTTTCTAGACATGGATAGACACTAGACACTTCTGTGCACGTTGTCTGCATATGCACCTGGAGCATACTGTACTTAAGTGTATCACAAAGCAGTCATAGTGTGCATGCATTGAAAACATCCATACAGGCTCAAAGGACACTTTGAAAGGTGCTCGAGAGTGTGCGAGACGTAATTGTATGCAGAAAAGTACACCCTAGTAAGGGGTGGTCACACTAGATTTGAGCTTGCAAAATTATTTCAATGGACAGGATATGATGTCATGCGTAAGGGTTTCTGGTTTTAATAAGCAATAAATAACATCCACTCACTCACATTATTGCAACAATTAAAGCTGCTTTCAAATATGCATTCTTTGTAATAAGCAAAGATGTCAGTGTGTGACATTTTGATCTTTTGGTCACACAACTTCTCGTCATGCAAATTTGCAGGTCAGAGTTCACCAAACTTTAACTTTTGTGCACAGCAGAATGCAAAATTTCTTCACGAGCTTGAGTTTTATGTCTCCCGCGATCTAGCCGTAAATGGAGCGCAAAGTGGTGCGTGAAAACGGCTTCAAGTATCTCAAACAAAACTTGACACAAATTTGATGCCATGAACATAAAATAAAAACCTGCACTGCAGCCAGCCAGTTGTATTGGAACTTGCAATTTCAGCTGTGGCCATGTGGTTTTAGGGCAACTTAGGTCCACATGCCTCTGTGCACTTACAGTATTTATCCTCTAACTACTCAGTTGAGAGAATGTGTATTTAGAACTATCTTTATGACAGCTGTCAGTGCTGCTGACAGCAGGGAAAGAACAGCATCACTGCATGCACACCAATCCCTGATCACTCAACTACACAGGGACCTTTCCTGAACCAGCACTGAGCCCAGATGACCCAGCCTGGATTTAGACACACACACACACACACACACACACACACACACACACACACAAGCTTAAACGTGCAGATAAAAGCTAGAGATTACCAGTGTCTGCTGAGGTCATGCTTTGCAAACATAAGACCCGGAAGCTCATCTTTTAGATTCATGTTTGTCTCTTTAGTTGACCATTTAATACAGTTGTCAGTTAACTATGACTTGGTTTGCACCCAGTTTGTTGTGAATCTCCAGAAAAATCTTTATATTCAACACATACTGTACAAAAAAAAAAAAACAAGTAGAAAAACAGGTCAGAATGACAGGTTGGAGTATCTGATAGTAACATGCTCTATACTGCGCCAAAGCTTGCTTATAGTAATTTGTGATCCGTGTATTGGCAAATATAGATTAATTGTGTGTATGTGTGACTAGGAGAAAGGATCATAAAGATTACAGTGTCAGACTAAAATACAGAGGGAATGGTGAGTGAGTAAAGAAAAGAAATAGAAATGAAAGTTATGACAGTTCCAGGTGGGTGTCTGAGTTTACATGATAATTATGACCTAGTCAACAGACATGCACACATAAGAGCACTCCCAGGCTTCTAAGAACACACCCCAATTCTGAGTACTGCTACTAGAACAGTCTGAAACAAAACGGCTGGTCATTGACCCTGCACATACATGCAACAAATTGGAATGGAAAAAGTTGTACAAAACAAACAGTATTTGTTTGCAATATAATTTGTTAGAGGTATATGTGAACTGAAATACTCAAGATGGAGGAAAAGTTGATGTTTGAATGTGTCTAGGATTCTTTGTCCAAAGCAGACAAAATGGAAATTAAACAAGGATACGTATCTTTGTGTGTGATCATGCAACAAACCAGGAAATATCCTTGATAAATTTGGGAGCACTTACATGTCAGTCCAAGTAGAAGTGTAATCTTTGAAACAATCAGTCTCTCTTTCTCTCTCTCTCTCTCTCTCTCTCTCTCTCTCTCTCTCTCACACACACACACACACACACACACACACACACACACACACAGAGGGGACAGCTAGCCAGTCCAAAAATGCTTTAGTTTTTTTCCATCTTTCCAAGAAGCCAAAAAACAGGAGAAGAGTTTGAGCCAGGCAATGGACCTCTGGGTCTCTACAGAATTTAAGCATGATTAAACATTGCCAAGAAGGAAGCTTAGAGCACACATTACCAAAGGAACAGAATCAAGCATAGAAGAACTGCAGGGTGGGTCATCATACTTGGAAAACAGTGTGGAAAACACATTTCCATGACTATGCAAATTCTTTTGAGAGTTTGTTCATTCAAACTTTTTGAATTGGTGTCAAATGATTTTTAAAAGATTTGTTAGTTTTTAGGTGGATAAGAAAACTTGAGTTCTGTAAGCTTATGTCATTTAACAAAACTCCATTCAAGCAAAGATTTATTTTCCCATCAAAAAATGTCTTCGTATGCTTTCTCAGCAAGAAGCTTCCAATTGTTTCCAGAGGAACTAGACCAACTAAAGACAATGTAGAACAAGCAGTGTCTGGATTAAATTATCATCCTCCCTGCCATAACCTGTCCACTTTGCTGATTGTTGTGTTTTTAGCCATAGTGGAACTACTTTTAACAACAAGCAAGCAAAAGAAATAGTAATTTCCAACATGGCAGTTTGGCTGTGAAGGACTGTTATTGCAGTGAAGATGGACGTATTACCCAGAGCCTTGTAACTTTAAAAAGCAGGCACAGCTGCTGCCTCCTACATGCCAAATCCAAGCATATTGACAATGTGATATCTGAAACGCTAAAATATTATTTCACATCTATGTCTTTAGGGCTGAATAGGTTTTGGTTTGCAAATTTCTCACTCGACATCATCCTGATAATGCTTTGCAAAATTCATAAAAATGCACAGCGAATAAATACTTCTGTTTAATGCTTCTTGTTCTGAATAATGTGTTCGCAGAAGAGCTAAGCTCAACATTTACAGGAGCTAAGCATACAACATTTTTAAATCTTGTCTTAAAAGATCTCTTTCTCTCTCACACACAGCTGGTTTGTATAAATGCAACGACAGAAAATTAATTGGCAGAACTTCAGGTGATATTACAACATCTGAGTTAAAAACATACAAAGCTGGCTAATGCTAGTTATAGAAAACAGAGACATCTAAATTGTGGTAGTGGTGTAGTGGTTAAAGCTCAGGAATGTTTACGGAAAGGTTGCAGGTTTGATCCTCTCAAGTAGCAAGCCATGAGCCATCACTGTGCACTTGAGCAAGGCACATAATCTTAGTTTTTCCCTGTAATAAGTAATCTATCATATAACATCTTCCAAATAACTACTTACTTACAAAACTTCAGAGAGCACGTAAGGAACTTTTAAACAGAAAATAAGTAGTAGTAATAGAATAGTATTTTTGAAAAATATATTTAAAATAATATACACACACTTGAGATGAAGACCCTAGTCATATCATCTGCTTTATTCTACATGTAGTGCTGGTTGCACATGAGCACTTCCATGCTGAGATCATATAATGAGCCAAATATGTCACGGTTCCAGCATTTGTGCTGGTTCTTACTGTTGTTTGTTTTTCTCTCTCCTTCGCACCCGTTCCACCTGCTTCACTCCCTAAGTGTTCCTTAAATTTCCCCTATTTCTTTTCCAGTTTATTCTTAGCTATCAATGTTAACTGTGCTCTCTTGTGTAGTTGGAGCGTGCTCGTGTATCAGTTGGTTGCCTGTATGTAGAGGTGTGTTTACCTATCCGTTTGCTGTCGCCCTCACAGTTCGGTGCCCAGTTCATGTGGAGGAGGATTCCTTGGTCTCTGCCTGCGTCTTGGGGGAGTTATCTTCTGGGCTTTGATTCGCACCACACCAGCTTCAACTGACTCTTTTCGGATTGCTCCTGACTTCCACAACGCACACACCCATCATATGAACACTCTCCCATTAATCCATTGGCTCGCTTGACTTTGCCTTCTGCAGCCGACACCGGGTGGGCCTTTCCTTTGCCTTCGTTAATAAATCCTTTTGAAATGTCCTTTCTGCGTTTGGGTCCCTTGTTTCCCCTATCTAATATGGCTGACGTGCCAATGTATCACAGAAATGGCTTCTAATAAGGTATCTACGCATTTATATCTATGAATAATACCCTGTCACTGGATGCTTTTACAAGCAACATTTTTTTTCATGGTTGACTGCGAAATAGTGCATTTTTACAATTACATCAGTAACTGAGAACTTTCGTTTTTGTGTGATTTTGCATATACACTGCTAGGAGTCAGCACAACAAAAACACATTTTTTATACATCTTTACAAGACAATATTTAGCCCCGGAATTTGATTTTCAGGGAAATTTTTTACCATTATATTTACACTTATTTTTCTACAATATAACACAGTTGTTGCCCATTCGTCAACCACTTCAATTAAATCAATTATGGTCAAATAACTGGAATTCCATCTAAATGATTACAATTTTTAAGTGCAACTATTGAAAAAAACTAATCGTATGCATTTCCATCCACTAAGTCATGCACATTATCTTTAGGGAGCCTGATTTGTCCTGGTGGAGTAGCTGGATTACTTCCTTCCTTTGGGGTGAGTTTTATTTGCAGGATTGGAGCATTTATATATTGTTTTATTAAATGGTGCCTGGAGATGGGGCAGAATAAGTGTAATAATATCTGATATAATGAAGGCTGCAATGCCCACATGCCACCAGTCTCAGCATACCTGCCTCAAAACATGTGCAAGAATAGTCAAAACTTGTCATTGTTTTCCATATAAAATCTTTCAATCACTTTAATGAGCCTTTTAACTAATGCAAATCTCTAGACCAGGGGACAGGAACCTGTAGCTCTTTGTTAAAAATCAAGTGGCTCGCCAGGTGTCTCACCGTTCACCAACACATGATTGTTTAAAACTTTCTAGATATAATGCAGACAGTGTGGGTGTGATTGAAAAGATTGAAGTCATAGATATTGTTTTGATTTCCTTTCTCCCGCATTTGTCATACAGCCTACTCCTTGTGAACAAGATTTGAAATTAATACCTGCCAAATGCAGGTATTTTCATGCACAGTGGTGGGTAATTTTGCTGATACCAGCCACTGTGGAAGGCGACCTGTAAGACTTCTCGGAGTGATATATGACAAGAAACTGGACACAAAGACACGCGTTTGACAAAACATATGATTATATTTTGAAGAACAGATGAAAGAAAAGCTGCTGATGCATATCTGACTTGATATATGTGCGCCGTGAGCTCTGCTGTTCACGATTGCAATGAAAGATTGCTTAACCAAGACACGCACATGCATAGAGTTCTGGGCCTTGTTTGCCAATAACTATTGATCTTAACAGTTAAGAGCATTTTCTATGAGCGATTTAACATTAGTTATTTTTTATGTGCACCCAGGGTGTGAAATAGCACCCGCCACTCGCAAATGCAACAAGGCTCAATCTAGTTCGCGAGCTCCTCGTCCAAAAGCAGTTATTTCAAGCGCAAGTCATTTTGCTCGTCAAAGACACGAGCTTGAATAAACTTTATTTTACAAAAACAGACAAAAGAAACCGTCATCACTTGTGTCTGATTCACTGTTTATTCAGAGGAGTGCAGTGGGACCCTGTTTCATGGAACACAAGAGTTATCACTCCTTTTTCTGTTTCATTCATCTGACATTTTTTTTAGGAATAATGTCGTTTAGAACAGAGGTGAGGTGCAGCACGGGTTCGTACAGTCATGAAAATCCTGGAAATATCATGGAATTTAGAATTTTTTTTTTTTTCAAGCCTGGAAAAGTCATGGAAAAACAAGTTAACACTGAATGTTTTGGAAAAGTCATGCGCGGAGCAGCAATATGCAAAATACATTGTGAAAATGACGTGCGCATGCGTTTTTAATTAAGGATGATGACATTATCAGTTGCACAGAAACAAACACACACGTTTCTCATTTATCATAAAAGCATTTTTTCATTGGAGTTATCTTGCATTGGGAACTAAAGTGCCTCCACAGCATTAAAGTCTGCTGTTTTAATCTTAATTAAGTTAATGTCAATGTTACAGGACACTTTTATTTCCTCTTTCTCTTTTTTTTCAAACATTCTTGTCCCTCTAGTCATTTATGTTTATGAAGGCTATACAATGGAGTTCTCAGGATTTGACACATTATATTATTTAACAGTAATACTGGTGTCAGTGTGTGCAGTTTAAATAAATGTTTATTTTCTAGTAAACCACATAGCTTGTCATTTGTCATTCATTTTAGTTAAGATATGTTGTGTACATTTTTATATGAATTTTTCTTAATTGGCATGTGTACATAGATGTTTTAGGAAATGTATGGTCATGAAAATTTGCCTCAAAGTCATGGAAAATGATTGGTAAATGTATGAACCCTGATAACGGTTCACGTCTGTACACATATGTCCTATAGCTTCCTTGTTACGCATATGCATGTTGCAAAATGGATTGCTTTGTATTGACTGAGTTTCCCCACCTCTCTCGAAAGGCTATGAGAGTCCTCATCCCCTTCACCTCCACTTACTTATGTGAGTGCGTATTTTCCGCTTTGACCCTGCTTAAAAGCAAATTACAGATCAAGGCTGCGATTTACGATTTACATTTATTCCTTTCTACCGTGCAGCCCTGCATCGAACACCTGTGTGCATCAAAAAGCTGGACTCATTGTTCCCACTGATGTAGGGACAATGAAAATGAAGAGGCAAAATCGGCTATCTGATTTTTTTCTTTTTTTGCTTAACGTAGGCCTATATGGAAGTGATTATTACGCATTTGATACTGTGACAAAACAGCACTGTCCATCTTGCTGATGTCGTTTGATATCTGATGTTGATGTTTTTAAAGTTGAATTGGCTTCAGTAGCCTAAAATCTCAAAAATAGCTCTTATTCAGATGAGATAACATTAGTAATTAATGAACATGTTCCCAGTTTAGTTATTTGACCATCGAGGGTTATTTATTCAGTGATCAGAAACTAGTGCTGATTTCATTATATGTCTGATTTTGTTGGCTCTTTGGTTATAGGGCTGTTGAGAATACTTCCCAATTGCTTGAATGTGGTAAAAATGTGTTGCAAAGTGTGTGTTCACAATATATTTTAAAAAGACAAATGTGTTAGAGGTTATATTTTTTCAAAACATTTCACTCTCAAACTGAATTTAAAATTGAATGTTGATAGCTTAATAAACGTTTCTTAATAAAAATAAAATGTAGTAGTTTTGTAGCAGTAGCCAAGAAGTACCAATAATAATAGCCTAATTAGTGGTTGTGGAGGTGTTGTTGGGGGGGAGGCTCACTTTAACCCAATTTGAAAACCCCTGGTCTAGACGGGTCCAGACGGCATTCCGGGCCGCGTCATCAGAGCATGCGCGAACCAACTGGCTGGTGTTTTTACGGACATTTTCAACTTGTCCCTCTCCCTGTCTGTAGTCCCCACATGCTTCAAAACATCAACCATTGTGCCTGTACCGAAGCAATCAAAAATCACTTGCTTAAATGACTGGCGTCCTGTTGCCCTCACCCCCATCATCAGCAAATGCTTTGAGAGGTTGATCAGAGATTACATCTGCTCTGTTCTGCCCACCTCTTTGGACCCATTGCAGTTTGCCTACTGTAACAACCGCTCCACTGATGATGCCATTGCATCTACAATACACACTGCTCTCTCCCACCTGGAAAAAAGGAACACGTATGTGAGAATGCCGTTTGTAGGCTACAGCTCAGCATTCAACACCATAGTGCCCTCCAAGCTTGATGTGAAACTCCGGGCTCTGGGCTTAAACAGCTCGCTGTGCAGCTGGATCCTGGATTTCCTGTCAGGCAGACGTCAGGTGGTTAGAATGGGCAGCAACATCTCCTCATCACTGACCCTCAACACTGGAGCCCCGCAGGGCTGTGTTCTCAGCCCACTCCTGTATTCCCTGTACACACATGACTGTGTGGCGACACATAGCTCCAATGCCATCATTAAGTTTGCTGACGATACGACGGTTGTAGGTCTCATCACTGACAATGATGAAACAGCCTACAGAGAGGAGGTGCACACTCTGACACGCTGGTGTCAGGAGCACAACCTCTTCCTCAACGTCAGTAAAACCAAGGAGCTTGTGGTGGACTTCAGGAAGAAAGACAGAGAACACAGCCCCATCACCATTAATGGAGCACCGGTGGAGAGAGTCAGCAGTTTCAAGTTCCTCGGTGTCCACATTACTGAGGAACTCACATGGTCCGTCCACACTGAGGCCATTGTGAAGAAGGCTCACCAGCGCCTCTTCTTCCCGAGACGGCTGAGGAAGTTTGGAATGAACCAACACATCCTCACACGGTTCTACACCAGCACTGTAGAGAGCATCCTGACTGGCTGCATCACCGCCTGGTACGGCAATAGCACCGCCCACAACCGCAAAGACCTGCAAAGGGTGTTGCGAACGGCCAGAAACATCATCGGAGGTGAGCTTCCCTCACTCCAGGATATATATAACAGACGGTGTGTGAATAAAGCTCGGAGGATTATCAAAGACTCCAGCCACCCGAGTCATGGGCTGCTCTCACTGCTTCCATCAGGCAGGCGGTATCGCAGCATCAGGATCAGCACCAGTCGACTACATGACAGCTTCTTCCCACAAGCAATAAGACTTTTGAACGCATGATCTCTCACGATCAACAATCAGCACTGCACTTTACTAATCCTCATTCTGTCAAATATATTCTCGCTCCCAATTCAGTTAGTGTATATATATATTTATACCCTTATCTAGTGTATGTGTATTCTACATTGTGTGTATTGTGTACATTTGATATGTAAATTGTTGTGTAAGTATGTGTACATTTGTTATGTAAATTGTTTTGTGTAAATATGTTGTTTATTGTAAAGTGGTTTATGTCTCGTCACTGTCATTACTGCAATGTTGCTCGGAACTGCACACAAGACTTTCACCTACTGTTGCACTCGTGTACACAGTAGTGTGACAATAAAGTGATTTGATTGATTTGATTTGATTTAGAAGAATGCTGCAAATGATCTCTGATCATCTCAGAAGGTACTGTGAGTTTTGCTTTATTTCCACAGAACAGTTTGATTTTAAGCCTTGTGAACGCAACTCTGTTATAAAATATATTATTTGTATTAAAGAAACAAAGACTGTAGTGATTAAATCATAAAATAATATAAGATATTAAAACTAAAATTGAGCTCTATTTTCTTTTCTTTAGGCAGCATTAACTGTATAACCAAAATGCAATACAAGTAAAGTATCTTACATTAGATAAGAACGCACATTTGGCAGCATTTTTTTGGTAACACATGGGAGTTTATTAAGCTTATTTATTATGATTATTATTATCTTTACATTTATAATTGTCTTTAGTTCTTAATTTGTAGGCTATTAGTAATTTTTCACCTGTTGGGGGCCATTGGAGATGGTAAATGTATGGATTCAGGGTTATAAGATTTTTTTTGATCACTTAGTTAAATTTATTTTTCAATTCGTTTAAAGTGGAATTTGAATTTAGAAGATTTTTGAGTTTCAATAAATGTATTTAATTTTTAAAGCAAAAATATTCACTGACCCTCGGCAGGGGGTTGACTATATAAATCATATATTTATTAAGGCAATTATCTTTCAAATATTTCTTTACATATTGCCCAGCCCAAAAGGGATTTTCAATTGTTTTCATTAACAAAGTAATTTTATGGAGACCCACAAAAACACCAAGTACTCAATTCCATATTACAATATGTTACCTATTAATTGTTGCACATTTGTTTTGGAGTGGACTATGGGCATAATAAATAATACAAATTTATTTTATTGAAAAACTTTATTTTTTGAAAATAGTAAATTATTCATTTGTGCTATGGCTCTCTCGAAAGAATGTATCAACCAAAAATTTAAAAATTCGGTGAAAAAAGTTTCCCGATCACTGCTCAATATTATCCACCTCCTCCTAGCACATTACATTTGAAGCAAATTTTTAGTTTATTCATATCAAACGTTTCCATTCAGGATTTCTTATGCGCAACTTAAAAATGCAGTATAGCTATAGTATGTAAACCCAGCTAATAAGGTTGCAAAACCCATAAAATATATATCAGAACAGCATGGAATATCATGAAATAGAAAATAATGCTTGATAAAGGCTCATTCTTTGCCCCCACATTTTAAATATTTGGGGATAAACTCACTATAACTAACAAATAATATTTGCCCTGAGCCCAGGTTCATTTCTGACTTGCATGAGCTTGACTTCATCCTTTTGTTTATGTTCTGCATGAAGAACTATGGCTGAAGAAACTGGCATTAGGGTCAATACTGATGTGTATATAGGATGATATAACCTGTTACTGGCATATTAGCTGAAGTGTCTCTTTAAGACTACAGCCAGTTAATTAGTTTAAGACTGTGGCATAGCCAAGCAATGATGGAATATGTGTATAGGAAGAAAGCTTTTCTGGGCAGCCTGTATTTTTGGACATCTGAACAAAACAGTGTATAATAGAATCTTTTATTTATTTTGGTCACACATTGTACACACAGTTTTTTGCATATATATATACAGTGAAATGTTTTAGTTTTCACATATTCCAGCTAAACTGGAGTCAGAGTGCAGGGTCAGCCATGATACGGCGCCCCTGGAGCAGATAGGGTTAAGGGCCTTGGTCAAGGGCCCAACAGTGGCATCTTGGTGGTGCTGGGGCTTGAACCCCCGACCTTCTGGTCAGTAATCCCGAGCCTCAACCGCTGAGCCTGGTTGAGAGTCATTGTAGTGAATGGGAAAATAACTGATGATTCAGAAAAACACTGTGACAGTATATGAAAGACAAGATACGTCAACTGTGACCATGATTACAATACATAGATGTGAGGAGCTCACAACATGCAAAAAGAAAATCAAACTGGTATTACTGCTGTAATTGTGAGATTAAAATGGGTGTCTGATAACCCGGCACCATGGCTCTTTTTCAAGGCATGTAAGAATGGGGTTTCTAGGGGTTGGAGGATTGCTCTATTTTAGCTTCCTGGTCTGGTCATTTATGTTGTCGAGTGGCAGAGCTAACTCTCATACATCAGCCAAAGCTGACTGTGCCTCTGTTGTGACAAGAATGGAGGGGTTTCGTTTGTAGCCTGGCCACTGTTTGCTCACATGGCAGCTAGGGGAGAAGAGGAGGGGCCAGAACCAGTAATTAATGGGCATACTCACTGCAGCTGGGGCCTCCGGGAGTTTGGCCATATGGGAACTAACTGTTTATTTTCAGAGCACAAATGACACACCCCCACCAACAGTAGAGTGGGGTTTATTGTCACTGTTGTGAGCTGATGGATGGACAGAATGTTTATCTTAATGGAGCTACGCTGAGGATCATGGTCATTGGGACAAGCACGTAGAGTCTGCAAATCTTACTCATCAAGCGAGGACTTTTTTATTTATTTAAACATGTTAATTTATCAGATGTAATTGCACAATTGCATGATGGACAACTTGTTCATCCTTCTTACAATTCCCTTGTGTGAGTGTGAGCACAGTTAATACAGTGTTGTATGATTATGATGGCTTCAAAATGATTTTATATTGTTGCATAGTATGTTGGGAAGGTATACATGTGTTAATCCTACCAAATATTATACCCATATCCATATGTTAGTATAGCTGAATGCTCATTTGAATTGTTATATAAGACCTTCGGAGGACTGCACAGGAAGGCTTTCAAGGAATATTGTTTTGTCCTTACTTGTCATCTAAGATGGTGACATGGTTGGATGGGATTCCCAGAACTGAAGCTGTCAGGCAGTTCCATTTTGCATTGGGGTCCTTGATAGTTGTAATTGCAAAAACATTTATTGATAATGTTCTTCCGAAATCCGCGAGAGCACATCGGATCTTCCGTTTGTTGGACAAAAATGTCTGTCTCCACCACTGTATACGGGAGAGAATATTTACGTACCAACTGTGGTCATAACTGTCTATATCTGTAATCCACAAACTTTACAGAAGTAATGTAAGCCACGCAGACAAATATGATGTCTACGAAAACAAACATCTCGCCCGTGTTACAAAAACAGTCCGTGTGAAACCAAAGTCTACTGAAGAAAGGTTCCTACTGCGACTGTGACCACAGACTGTGATGACGGGTTTCCGCTTTATTTAGCAGCGTAAATAAATAAAACAATTATATAAATATATTTAAAATATTTATTGTAAATGTATAACATTATTCTTTGTGTTATATTACCCTGGAATTAGTTAAAAAAAACAAAAAAAAAAACGAATTTCCACAGCTGCGAGGGTGTTTCTGAGAGCGTGACATTATTATTATTTTTTTTTGCATGTTCTCCAATTTGACTGTCTTAATCCACTGCTCTCTATTTAGTTTTTTTCTGGAAAGTCATTAAGTGTAATAGTGTTTTTTTTTTTGTTTGCTCTTGGATCAAATAGGTAAGTGAAAATAATATTCGCCGTGGTCTCCAATTCACCGCTGTAGAATTTTATCCTGCAATTGTTTACTTCCGCGCTCAGAAACCCGAAGTGTGAATAAGGTCTGTTGTTTACACAAAAATACTTGGTTATTTAACGATACTTTAACATTATTTCCATTCACATCATCTGAGTGCCATATGATTTAAAGTACAAAAAGACACCCTTGAATGACGGCTATGCTTAATTATTTTAACAAACTGACAGCTTAGTTGGAGTAATTCACTGGAATACATTTGTTTGAATAAGAAGGTTTCCATTAAAATATCCTTGTTTCTGTATATTTCTTGTTTAACAATATAAGGAGATATAGGTTTGGGTGGGGTGAAGGCCGCCTGTGGGGAGAGTTTGAACGTCACACCGTTTCATCCTGTTTGCTTGAGAAAAACTCTTTCACTCGTCTTCTCAGGTGCACCAGAGCTGTCCAAACTGCAAGTCCACCAGGTATATACCCATAGAACCCGGTGCATTAGTGGCGTGTATTAATTTCTAGTGCAGAGTTATTCAGAACAAGACTTGAATGTATATTCACAGCTTAGTGTTGCCTGTGTTGGAAGAGTGACTGCAACGCTCGCGCAGTCCCACTAGCGACGAAATATATGTTCTTACATTTTAAGCGCACAAACTCACCCTCAACACGTATGGGAGTGCCTCTGTGGAAATGCGGTGAGTGTGTTGTTTAAAATTAGTGTTTTAGACTGTTTGTAGTGTATCACACGCAGGCTACTCAGTGCTGAGCGTTTGTGTTCAAGATGGCGACGCGAGTTTCAATGCAAATGTGAAACACACAGCTAATGGCTATTTCCCTTAAACTCTCTCTGCTGATTCTCTGCACAGTATATTTTATAATATTATGTCTTCTGTGGTTTATTCGCATTTCTGAGGAGCAGAATTGTGTAAGATTTGTCAGTGGTTTCGGTTAAATAGTTTCTCTTCCTTTGAGATAACAGTAGCTTGCTGGCTAACGCCATTAGTGTGAGTTTATACAACAGCATGTAGTTTACTGTTGGAAATCATTACTTAAGTCTGGTGTGTCATATACATATACACATACGGTCTGCGGCTTTTCAAACTTGTGGGTGCCATTTTTTGTATGTTTAAATATTGAAAAGCCTTTTATGTAGCCGTATAAAGTCATGCTTGGAAACGAGATTAATTTAACCCTTGTGCGACCTTATGTTTTTTTCCCTAAAATTTTGGCTGTTTATGTCAACGGCATAAATTTGGCCAAAGGTGTGTATTTTTTGGGGGGAATTTTGATATTTCAACCTCAGTTACTGTAATACATCTATAATACACTGTGTATACTAAATAGTTAGACTCGGGACCTTCAGGGCAAAAAAATAATAATAATAATAATAATTCCCTATTGAAACCCATTAAAACTGCAATATTTGATCCCAGTGCCATTAAAGCATAAAATCAAGAATTCTATTAAATTATGCTTTCATTCCGGAGCCCTGGCTTCACAATTTTAATTTAAAATGTTTTCAACTAGATGGCACCATTTTCCTCATGTTTGACCTAGGGAGCAAGTACATGCTTTTTTGCTATTTTCTGTTTGCTGTATTATAGAGCACTGCAGGCGAGTTGAATAAATGATGCAGCTAAAATTGTGTGGATGTGTTGGTATGGATGTTAGAGTGTGTTTTGTGTGTGCATATTGAGAAATGTGTGTGTTTAAAAAAACAACAACAGTGGCATTAAATTAACAAACTGGAATTTAAAGGGTTAAAATCCTGAAAATGAATAAATATTTGGTAGTAACGATCAGGACTGATGTTGGTTTTAAAAAAAAAATCATATTAATATGTAATAGTATCATGGCAGTTTTTTGATGTGGACATTTTTGTCATCTAAGGGCATTCAAGTAACTTTTTAAAAAAAGTGATGCTCAAGAGATATTTCACCCAAAATGTAAATACTCATAATTTACTCACCCTCATGACTTCCCAGATGTGTATGATTTTCTTCTGCTGAACACAAAATGAAGATTTCTTAAGAAAAGTCTCAGCTCAGTTGTAGGTCCAGTGCAAGTTAATGCTGACAACATTTTTGAAGCTCCATAAAGCACATAATGAGCATAAAAGTAATCCATATTACTTCAGATGTTGAATCCATGTCTTCAGAAGTGGTATGATAGGTGTTGGTCAGTTTGTGAGAAACATCAATATTTAAGTCTTTTTTTTACTATAAATTCTCCTCCTTGAACAGTTGGTGGCGATATGCACAAAAAAGTGGAATCTGCAAAAACAAAGAAGACTGTCAAAAGTGGTGATTGATTGTAAAAAAGGACTTAAATATTCATCTGTTTCTCACCCCCACTTATAATGCATCAGAAGATATGGATTTAACCACAAGAATCGTATTGATTACATTTATGCTGCCTTGTGTACTTATGTGCTTTTTGGACCTTTTAAAAATGATGTACCCATCCTATTGCATTTTATGGACCTACAGAGCTGAGATATTCCTCTAAAAATCTTTGTGTTCAGCAGATGAAAAGAAGTCATACACATCTGGGATGGCATGAGGGAGAGAATTTTCATTTTAGGGTGAACTGTCCCTTTAAGTGTGAGTGTGAAATGCAGTCCCTACTACTTAGTTTATTATTCCCAACCATTTTGCTGCATGGAATTAATAATAAACTAATTGAACTTGTACACTATATAGGCTAGATACATTTAAAATCTAAAGACAGGCCTTTGTATCTTACAACATCATCTGTTAAGAAATTATATTGTAATCATCAACCTTAAGAATTACACCTTGTAAATTGCACAGTGTCATACCATAGAACTTCAAACAGCATCTACGTGTCTATGCAATGTATAATCTGCTAGAGATGCTTATTTAGATATATATCTGCATTTATATTTTTGGCAAGGGTGCACCGATCGATCAGCCACCTATGGAAATCGTCCGTTTAATCCGTAATCGGCCAATCGTGCCTAGATTTAGGGGCGATCTTTTCTTTTTTCCAGCATCCAGGGACTCACGCATACAAACTGCTTCTCTAATGAATGAGTGCTTTCTCAGCCCTGGAAGCATGACATGTACGCGTTATGCAGAACGGGCCACAAAATGGTGCCACAATATGCCGAAGGGGGCAGCGATATCCCTCTTAAAAAATTAGTGATCGTATCGGCCTCAAATTTTCTGATAGGTGCACCACTATTTTTGGCCTTTAAAAATGTGTCTTGCCTTCCCCTTTTAGTGTAGTGTCCCTGTACACATTTCATATGCATAAGATCTAAATCTGTCTAAACTGTGCACAGGAGTCATATTTAGACATGCATTAAAGAGGAAGTACCTTCCAGAACTTAAAATATTAGTGCCAACCACCAACACTTCATGGTGTTTTGGTTGGGTGTGAAATAGGTGAAAAGCACAGTAGTGCTAGCGTGAAATGTGTTGGTTACTTTTCAACTCTTTATTGATGGTGAGTGCCAGCTTTGAACATGTCTGGATGTTGGTTAGCACCCTAAAAATAAACCCCAGGAAACACTTTCCAGATTCATTAAGTAGCAGAGTTTGATTGCTGGGTTCACTTCCAAATACAATAGTGACAGCCGGTACATATGATGTCATTGCCAATGCAAAACATTGCATTGAGCATGATCCTAACACGATCCTAAATGACAATCCTAAATTACTGCTTGAACTTTGCTATTCTGCTCAATGTGAGAGACAGACCCAGGTTAATTTGTATTAGAGCTTAGTGTTTTGAATCAAACTCTAAAGATCAATGCTGATGGATTTTCTCTGCCCTTTGATTATAAAACACCTCCCTCTTGACCTTGCACCAAAACCCAGCTCGGTATGCAGCGCCACCTGATCAGGGTGAATGTACACAAAGCTGCAGGTGTTTGAGTGTTTACAGTAATCCTGATGAATGCTAACAGAGAGAGAATAATGAACTTTAAACAGCTGTAATAATGCTTTAAAGCAAAATTAGTCGATAAACAACATGTAACGGACATTAAACAACAAAACAGGCATCCTAATCTCTGTATACATAGTGTAATATTTATTCTAGCAGCCAGACTGCGAATGCAGCGGTGGTTTGTGTGATTATGAGTTTGTTTGCATTGTGCTTATGCGTGTCTCATTCACAGACGCTTGTTACAGCACTCATCTGTGACAGTTACACTGTACTACTTATGAAATGTGATCACAACAATCATAATGGGAATAGGTAACATCATACAGAACGTTCTAAAAGTCAACTTGTAAAATACAACAAGCATATTTTTTTCACTCACAAGGTAGTTTTTTTTCTCGTCACTGTGAGAATGATTACTATATCTATGCGATGTGTTAGGATGTGTTTTAATCGCAATGCTGTTCTACAAGTAACAAAGTGCTATTTCCCATAACATATCAGCCACTGATATATTGTGCATTCCTAGTACAGAAGCATGTTGCTGTGTTGGCCCTCAATGACTTCCATCCTGTTGCTCTTACGGTCATAATTGCCAAACGTTTTGAGAGGCTGGTTTTCTCCCACCTGAGATCCTGTTTGCCCCCAAATCTGGACCCACATCAGTTTGCCTAATGCCCCAACAGGTCAACACAGTTTACCTAACACCATCACCACAGCTCTCCACTCTGCCCTGACCCTCCTGGACAATAGCAAAATTCCTATGTGAGGATGCTATTTATTTATATTCCGCTATGCATTGAACACTGTCATCCCATCCAAAATGATCTCCAAACTCATTCACCTTGGCATCAGCCATCACTTTCATATCACAGCATGTTAGGCTCCATAACCACACCTCCTCACACTGAACACTGGCATACCACAGGGCTGCCTGCTGAGCCGTCTTCTTTACTTCATCTTCACCTACGAATGCAAAACAGAACATGGTTCTACTCCATAATTAAGTTTGCAGACAACACACCATGGTGGCTGGCCTGATCAGTGCCAAAGAAGAGATTGTCTACAGCGAAGAGGCTCAACACCTAACAGAGTGATGTGCAGACTAGCGGTTGCGTAGGCTAGTCGATTAGAACTATTGTAGTCAACAGTGACTGCTTGAAGTCGACTAGTTGCTTTCCACATGGTTTAAAAAAAATGTGTCTGTAGGAAAAACAGTGGGTGATGGATTTCCGAAATGTAGAATGGCAAGGTTGAATTCGACTACTAATGGGCTCGACTAGTTGACTATTAAAAATAAGTAGTCATGCAAACCCAAGCGCAGAAAAAATTAGGCTCTTAACACCTAGAAGACTAAGGAGCTCATGTTGGCTCACCGGCGGACAAGAAGAGGCCATGCACACTTCCCCATCTACATCAACGGGGCCTAGGTGGAACGTGTGTCCAGCTTCATGTTCCTGGGTGTCCACATCTCTGAGAAACATTTCTGGGCCCTCAACCCATCCACCCTCATCAAGAAGGCACAGCAGGGGAGGTATGGCAACTGCACTGTCTCAGATGAGAAGGAACTCTAGTCTGTGATGAAAACTGGCCAATGTATCCAGCTACCCTCCAACAGGGACATTCGTCACAAGCACTGCTTATGGAGGGTGAGAGTAACATCTAGGGCACCTCACACCAAAGGCGGCGTCACATTTACCTTTGCACTGTGAAATTCTGTCAGTGAAGAAGCATGGGCAGATATTGAGCACATGTGAAACCAGCAAAAAATGTATTGCCAAGCAGCCTCTTTTTAATGCTGCACTAGGGCTGCACAATTAATCGAAAAACTAATCCCTATTATGGCTGCCACGATTATGTAATTGTGAAAACTGACGATTACAGCGTTCAATTTAAATCTGCTCCTGTTGCGTCAATGGTTTCTATTTACAACATGTTTTTGCAACGTTTAATAATTGTATAATTGAATACCGTTTAGTATTCTAACCAATCACTAACATGTCCTTTGAGCAATGAAAAGGCAATGGTCAATCAGTGCCACTTAGATTAGTCCTCCGTCCTATCTGTAATGACAACTGATCCTAATGCGCAAGTTTTAAACCATCTGAATGCTCTGTGCACAGCACACAAAAATTAATTCTGAAGAAACATCAGCTGACACTTGAAAATAAGCTGTAGAACAAGAGCAAAAAGAACTTTGTAAATATTTGGGATTCATTGCATATCGCTTTGAACGTAAATGTTAAATACACTGCAAATGAGCAACACGACAAAACTAAAACAATCCTGTTCTAATCAAGGCACAGACACGGTGTAAATAATTGAGTTTTTATGCTGATAAGATTGTTTGTAATGGGACCATTCGTGAGAGTGCAGAACTTTGTGTGGAGCATCACTGCACTCTGGTCGAAATGCAGATCTCAAACAGTGTAAACTGCAGTGACAGCAGTCATTGTAATGGGAGAGTTTGTCACTTTGCTCAATTTCTGAGTACAATTTATTAAAAATGTAATAACAGGTTTGTTTTGTCAAGTTAATAAGTAGGCCAATATGAATTAGATTTTTGCACAAAATAGCTAAATAATTCTGCTTAACTGCTTTAAGTGGGTTTTGGAGGTGTAGCCAACATAAAGAATATGGCATGAATTGCATATTTCATGAATCACCATCATTGTTATCGCATCTGCTCTAAGACCCATTTGCCACGCAGATTGGTATATTTAACATTTTCACGAATTGCACGAACTCCGATAGCAAATTACTGTTTTTAATTTCCAAAGTGCCAAAAATGATCTTACATGAACAAGATCACCACTGAAGATCTAACGGGATGAATGGTCCCGTCTCTCCATGAAAAGTCTTACTGAACAGTAATTTAAATCAGCTGTTAATAAGTTTGAATATTGAATATGCCTTATTTACTGTACGTGGACTAATAATTTAAGCAGTAATTTAGCAATAATTACATTTATTTTATACCATAAATATCAATTTACAATAATTTTAATTTGACTTACCTTAACAAACATTATTATAATATACAATACAATATAATGCTTAAAAGAAACTGTAGGGAAGCTCATATCCACCATTGAAATCTGCTACTCTGAGGAACCACATGGTTGCTTGCTTTGAGAGTAATTAAAATTTTTAATCAACATTAATAATCGTGATAACAATATCAAGAGCATATTTGCTATAATTGTGCAGCCCTGTGCTGCACTGTATACTATGTGTGATGTTAAAAATAAACTCGCTAATATGATATCCTTATCCATTGTGAATATTCAGTACCACCGCCCACATGTAGGTCACTGCCAAAACAAGCATCTTCCTATTGGTCAACATGTGTGACCGACTGTGCCTTAACCATGAACTGTTTATGCTTCTTTCAATTTGGAAACACTACAGGAGTATCTGTTGTCAAACTAGTGGACTCAGAATAGAGCTGCACAATTAATCAAAATAAAATCGAAACCGCGATATGACCTTGTGCGATTATTAAATTGCAAAGGACTGCGATTTAATTAAATAATTGGTTTGCTCCCTTCAAAGTTTATTTGCACTGCTCAGTCCAGTCTATATTAAGTTAGATCATTATTGCAGTGTTTTCAGAGCGGTTCTGTGCTCCACAACTCCCTCTCATGCTTGGAGTAACAGAAGTGCTCAGAGTTCGGTTCCGTTTGCTTACGTGCGCTAAACGCTTTATTTACACTAAACTGGCGCATCCTGCGTGAAGCGTTTTTTCATCTCAGTCTCCGCAAGGCACATGTATCATAATAACGCAGAATACAAGATGGGGTATAATTCAGAAATCTTTATTAAATGATTGCTGAGCAAACAGCATTAACAGTAACACCTGTAAAGTCCAGAAACATCCCTTCATTCACCTGCCATTTGTTTACCTCACGAGGGAGCGTGTCGCACTTATTATACTCCCCACGGAAACAAGTGAAAGCGGAACTAATATTACCAACATCCAACGAAATGAAAAGGAAGGATTATTAGTATAATAAATCTATATCAAAATGTAGTTACTATAATAATTGTGGTTGAACTGACAAAAGGTCTCAGTTTGGTTCTTTTAAGAGGGTTCAAATGTGAAAATCCCAGCAGCCTTTTTGCAGTTGAACATGTGGAAAACATTACCATCATAATCGCAGTTCAAATCGCAATCGCAATATTTTTCAAAATAATCGCAATATGACTTTTTGTCCAAATCGTGCAGCCCGAACACAGAAACAGCTTTTTGGACTGCTGAACACACAACAAATAAACCTCACCAGTTGCAAATTTACTGACTTAACTTTATTTCTTTACTGTTCTTCTGTTAGCCTATTCTCTTTTGCACATTTCAATATTTTGAAACCACCTGCCTAATATTGTGTAGGTCCCCCCTCATGGCAGCCCATCTGCACCAACAATTATCCATGCGACTATCTAATCAGCCAATCATGTTGATTCAGTGCATACAATCATGCAGATATGTGTCAGGAGCATCAGTTATTGTTCACAGTTATCAACCATTAGAATGGGGAAGAACATTTGATCTCCATGATTTGGAGTGTGGTATGATTGTTGGTGCCATATGGGCTGGTTTGAGTATTTCTGTAATTGCTGATCTCCTGAGATTTCATGCACAACAGTCTCTAGGATTTACCAATGATGGTGCCAAAAACAAAAAACATCCAGTGAGTGGCAGTTCTGTGGACAAATGCCTTTTTGATGAGAGAGGTCCACGGATAATGGCCAGACTGGTTCGAACTGACAAAGTCTACGGTAACTTAGATAACCACTCTGTACAATTGTGGTGAGAAGAATATAATCTCAGAATGCTATTCTGAGATGCGGGTTGGTGCTGCTTTGGTGGCACGAGGGTGACCTACACCATATATGGCAAGTGGTTTTAATGTTGTGGCTGATTGGTGTTCATTTCATTGGCTCTGTACCTGCACTTGACACAATGACAATAAAGTTGAATTAAATATGATTCTAATCTAACATGCAGCTAATAAAACCGCAATATTGTAATACCGTCAACAATATTGTAATAAGCCAACCGCAGAGTATGGCAAGCAACCACCACAACCATATTTTTTTATTTTTTCATAAGTCTATGACCTTGTTTGACACTTTTTTTAAAAAAAATAATAATGAAAACAAGAGATAAGAGTGTAATTTTCCCTGCCAACTGCCTGTTTGCATCCAGTGCTGCTGAGTTTCAGTCTTTGTTTTTTAAGACTGAAACAATGGCAGCCGCTCTGTCCCAAAACCAAATGTAACTTTGCCAGTTTGGGAACATTTCGGCTTTCGACTGAATGAAAAGGGAAAGCCAGCCAATTTCGATGAGGCTATATGCAAAATCTGTGCCAGAAAGGTCCCTGTGAAATGGGGAAATACATAAAGTTTGCGGTCGCACCCAGCTACCTATCATCCATCTATCGAAGCGCAGCTGCCCACCAAATCGTGGAGCAGCCTCAAAAGGGACTGCTCAGGCTGGTGCCAACTGACAGTTAGGAGTGGCTAAAGCCTGGATGCTGGATGAAAAGAAGCTGGCCTGTATCACTACAGACAACGGGGCAAACATTGTAGCAGCAGTGAACAAGTTGAACTGGCCGTGGCTGAACTGCTTTGGTCACAATTCACATTTTGCAGTGACAAACACAATGGCAAGCGTTAAGGTCCGCACAGCCCGTGCAATGGGCCTGTGCCACACTTTGGTCAGTACATTCTCTCAGAGCTGGTTGAAGAGAAGAGATCTGGCAAAAGCACAAGCAGAACTCCAAATTCCTCACATGGCCTCACTGGTAAACTATAAAATTTTGACTATTAGGTTATTAGAGGCAACTTTATCAATGACCAAATTGATTTCACAATCAATAAAATACTTGTCAATTAGGCTCTATTCAAATTCATCAAGTTAATATGGCATTGCAGCTTCTAAGCTATGCCTATATTCTTTTGCTGGCTTGCTGGGATGATTTAAATGTTTTCTGATTTTTTATTTTTTTTTAATTTTTTTTTATAAAAATATATTGAAACAAATAATAATTTAAAATGTAGCCTAAAGGCTATTTTGTTACGCTAATTACTTAATAGATGTAGGCTAATTTCAGTTCAATAATTTAATGGCCAATACTCTGTGAAGGACTGCAATATGAGATGAGGCACCAAACAGAACATGGTGGACCGAGTTTGAGCAAATACCGGATATCAAATGAGTTTTGGATGACCAGCGACACCAGCATGTAATTCCGAGCTGGTAGGACATCGCTGTCCTTGAGTCTGTGAATTCGGCCTTGAAATCCACAGCTGAGTTTACAGATCTGCTCTCTGGCAAGAGGTATGTTACCATGTCATCAGTCAAACCCATCCTGAATCTCCTGACTGGAGGTGTTCTGAAACAATCAGATGAGGACGCCATCTTAACATTGAACATCTAGCAAAAGATGTGCAGTTTCTCCAGGAGAAGTACGAACCAGCTGCCTTTACATAAACGTTTGGCAAAGTTCTGCTTGCTGAACCCTAGATATAGGGGGATCATATTGATGACATGGAGGAGACAAAATACACACTCATCGAAGAGATGCTGGGAGTGGAGGACTGAGGGAGAAGTGCCAATGTGTCAGCGGTTGGAGACTATGTACTTTGCGCAAGCACTGGTGCCACCTGCTGCAAAAAAGAAGACTCTGAGACCTGTTGAGGTCACGGACAACCACCTCCTGTCCATACCTAAAAGAGCTTGAGCAGATACTGAACTTGTGCGCTACCTACAGGAGTAGCCCATAGACTCCAGTGCAGATCCACTCGCCTGGTGGTACAATAACCAGGGTAGATTTCCTCTGCTCTCCAACATCACCTGCAAGTACATGCGCATTTGTGCAACAAGCACACCATTCCGATCCTCTCTGAAACCACATTACATTTACATTTACAGCAGACGCTTTTACCCAAAGCGACTTACAGAGCCCTTATTACAGGGACAATCCCCCTGGAGCAACCTGGAGTTAAGTGCCTTGCTCACAATGGTGGTGGCCGTGGGGTTCGAAGCAGTGAACTTCTGATTAGCAGCCCTGTGCTCTAGCCACTACGCCACCAACATAAGATGAACATGTTGGTTTTCTTAGCATGCAAATCTAAATCTTATAGACCCTTATGCTAAATGAAAGGAACATTTCGTTTTCATTAATTTTTTTACAATATCTTTTATATTGCATTAGTTTTGCACAGTGTTCCATTGTGATTTGGACAGAGGCTCCATAGATTTGTACTAAACAAGCCTTAACAATTTGCTTTATTTTCGTTTGACAATTTTTATTTAGCCAAGGCTGGCTAGGCTTAATCCTTTTTCTTTTTTTTCATAAAGGTGAAAAGGCATGTTGCCTACCTTGCTTTCTTATTGCACCTCATTGCCTCTCTGTGTTCTGAATTTAATAATAAACAAGTATTTAATTTGTATGGCATTTTGTCTTTCAACTAATCTCAGTTATTAACAGAACACTGAAAGTAAAGTACAGTATTAACTTTCATTATCTTGAAATAGTGGTCAACCGATATTGGTTTCTTAATGGCCGATATCTAGAGAGCAGGGTGGTCGATAGGCCTTTTATAATGCCTAAATGACAATATACTTAAGTGCTTAAATATTAATTAACTTTTATTTAGCATTATAATTGCTAAAAATGTTACACAACTTTTAACTTGTTTATTATTGTAACACAGTTAAACGGACACTGCCGTCTCCGGTCGGCCTTATCCCTCTTGGGCTTCATCAGCCTAATTAGGGACCAGGTGTGTGGAATAACTACCCGCCCTCCGCTTTATTTATTTATTTATATATTTATTTATTAATTTATTTATTTATATATATATATATATATATATATATATATATATATATATATATATATATATATATATATATATATATATATATATATATAAAATAGGGCTGCACGATTTGGGGAAAATATCATATTGCAATTATTGAGGTTAATATTGCGATATGCGATTTGTGATCTAATATATAATAACTTGCTTGGTTATCAAGGAAAATGCACAAATAGATTACTGATAATGCTGAAATGTGTATTTCGCAACTCAAACATACAAACTAGCAACAAAAACTATAAATGCACAGTGTTTTCAACTTGTTATTTTCTCAATATTACACCTAAATGAAATAGAACAATAAATAAGAACCTATGAATGTTCACTAATATACAATTATCCAAACAAACAGGGACATTTAAGCAGGATGTAACATGTACTTTGTATAAACTCTCTTTTTAAAAGGATCCTAATTTCTTTTTTTCTAGTAAGACCTTTGATATTAGGGCAAAAATCATTTTTGTATTGTTCATCAATTTGATTAATCTTGTTTTAGAAACAACATTGCATAAGATATTTATGTTTTTAGAGAATGTATTTTTAACATGTATATTTTGTCTTACTTTACTGCAGAGTTTTTATAGTCATAACAAATGAGAAATAATCTACCAGTGCTGAAGAATTAATCCAAAGTATTTAGAATACGTTACTTATTTTGTAATCTAATGGAATACGTTACAAATTACATTTTACAGCATGTATTCTGTAGTGGAATAAATTTAAAAAGTAACCCTCCCAACCGCGTGTGTGTGTGTGCGTGCGCGCAGTGCATCCGGAAAGTATTCACAGCGCTTCAATTTTTCCACATTTTGTTATATTACAGCCTTATTCCAAAATTGATTAATTATTTTCTTCAAAATTCTACAAACAATACCGCATAATGACAACGTGAAATAAGTTTTTTGAAATCTTTGCAAATTTATTAAAATTAATAATCGAACAAATCACATGTACATAATTATTCACAGCCTTTGCTCAATACTTTGTTGAAGCACCTTTGGCACCAATTACAGCCTCAAGTCTTTTGGTGTATGATGCTACAAGCTTGGCACACCTATTTTTGGGCAGTTTCTCCCATTCTTCTTTGCAGGACATCTCAAGCGCCATCAGGTTGGATGGGGATCGTTGGTGCACAACCATTTTCAGATCTCTAGAGATGTTGAGCCGGGTTCAAATCTGGGTCCTGGCTGGTCCACTCAAGGGCATTCACGGAGTTGTCCCGTAGCCACTCCTTTGTTGTCTTGGCTGTGTGCTTAGAGTCGTTGTCCTGTTGGAAGATGAACCTTCGCCCCAGTCTGAGGTCCAGAGTGCTCTGGAGCAGGTTTTCATCAAGGATGTCTCTGTACATTGCTGCATTCATCTTTCCCTTGATCCTGACTAGTCTCCCAGTTCCTGCCGCTGAAAAACATCCCCACAGCATGATGCTGCCACCACCATGCTTCACTGTAGGGATGTATTGGCCAGGTGATGAGCGGTGCCTGGTTTCCTCCAGACATGACACTTGCCATTCAGGCCAAAGAGTTAAATTTTTGCTTCATCAGACCAGAGAATTTTGTTTCTCATGGTCCGAGAGTCCTTCAGTTGCCTTTTGGCAAACTCCAGGCAGGCTGTCATGTTCCTTTTATTGAGGAATGGCTTCCGTCTGGCCACTCTACCATACAGGCCTGATTGGTGGATTGCTGCAGAGATGGATGTTGTTCTGGAAGGTTCTCCTCTCTCCACAGAGAAACGCTGGAGCTCTGTCAGAGTGACCATCGGGTTCTTGGTCACTTCCCTGACTAAGGCCCTTCTCCCCCAATTGCTCAGTTTTGCTGGGCGGCCAGCTCTAGAAAGAGTCCTGGTGGTTCCAAACTTCCATTTACGGATGATGGAGGCCACTGTGGTCATTGGGACCTTCAATGCTGCAGAAATGTTTCTGTACCCTTCCCCAGATCTGTGCCTCGATACAATCCTGTCTCGGAGTTCAACAGACAATTCCTTGGACTTCATGACTTGGTTTGTGCTCTGACATGCACTGTTAACTGTGGGACCTTATATAGACTGGTGTGTGCCTTTCCAAATCATGTCCAATCAATTGAATTTACCACAGGTGGACTCCAAACATGTTGTAGAAACATCTCAAGGATGATCAGTGGAAACTCAATTTTGAGTGTCATGGCAAAGGCTGTGAATACTTATGTACATGTGATTTTATATTTGTTTTTTAATTGTAAATACATTAAGGGGACACATTTTTTGATCTAGGCTAAAAGAGTATGTGATTCAGTGGAAGCAATAGCCTATGAGCTCTTCACTCAAAGAAAATGCTGATTTTGTGCATGTTGTGTTGTGATATCCACATATTTGCATGTGATAAAAGTTTTATTGATATTTGCCTTTTTTATAATTAGACAAGACATTTAAATGTTATAGGGTTACTGTTGAGGAGAGCGACATCATGAGCTTATGCACGTCAGTTACGGCTCTGATGTGCACAACTGTTTAAATGAGACGTTAATACATGCTAGTCCAATATTCTGTAATCACAATGGCACGTAACAACTAAACAAACATTGATTGGTCATTTACATGTCTCAAAACTGCTCCTTCATGTGCACGCAGGTGATTCTGGGTGCCCTCGCAGCTTGAGAAACTAATCAGCTTAACAGGAATATGTATGGTTGGTAATTTAATAATACTGAATATCGGTCAATTTATCGGCCTTGTCTGATGCTGCTCCCTTGTGATAGACAGAAAATATTAAGCACGATCATTGGCTGTTTTTTAAACAGTCAGCCATTGTCCAAAACTGATGTTTTGCCTGCCTTGGTCAATCTCTAATTTAGTCCTATGGTGGATAGGTTTGCTGCTGGGGAGTGGCATACCTCACTTTGAAGACTATTGCAGCTTTGGTTGTAGGTGTCATTTGCAGAGACGTTCAACAACAAGTAACGAATGAGGTTAGTAGTCAGCTAGGACACTCCCTCTGGGAGAAATTGCCATTTCTCTCTGATCTAAGGTGATCCTCTTCTACCCAAATCAAATCATGACCATCAGGACAGAGTCCACTAAACTGATCTCAGATCATTGCGTTAAGCAGTAAGCTTTTTTTAAGCTGTATTACCTTTTAAAAGTTTTTATGTATTTCTTTTCATGACAAAATCATTTCCAAATATGAGCAGAGTGGCAATTGTGTGATTCTTCTATACAGTGGTGTTGAATTTTCAGCTTAACTGATTTTTTGCTTATGTCTTTTGAACAGTGTTTTAGCTCCAGGTTAAATTTGTGAATGACCAGTGTTTGATGCATTTTGTGAACACCACCTCTGCAATTTTTGGTATTTTCTCTTTGTGAATTACTTTTCATTTGGACTGAAACATATTTTGAGGAGATATGATGTATGAATTAGCTAATGGCTAGAATAGAAGCAATAAGATGTAGTGAAAGGGTTTTGAAGCTGATGAAAGAGTGGAAAGAGGGACAAAAGGGTCTGAAATTGAAGTATGGACATATCAAACAAGGGGTCTAATGTATCTCCTGATTAGGCCGTGTTCTTTCTCATGCTCTGACAGATAACCATTTGGACAGGTGCATGGAAAATCCCATTCACGCACACTGAACTGAAGTGCACTCAGCCAGCTTCAGTCATCGAGATTCCTGCTGACTGAATTGTCTTTGCAGACTCTCGTTCTGGTAGATGGGACAGAGGTCTTTGAGCATGTACTGAAGCATGTCCTGTCATATGTACTGTAAAACACAAAAAAAATGCCCTTGACCTAATATAAAAAGTTTTGACACAAAATATTTTGGCAATATACAGAAAATGTTGATTATTTTCTTGCTAATATTTTAATGATATAGAAATGCATTTACCTGTTACGAAAATCAAGCATTTGTTCTGATGATAATGCATTTATGTGGATAGAAGAATACAAAATGGTGTTTGTGAGGTAGTCTTTATTCAGATCAGTGGTCAGAAGCTTGTAGCTTTTGAGAGCAACTTCTGTGGTTGCATTTTATGTCTTCTGTCCTGGTGTTGGCTATCAGGAATGATGGCCACTGTCCAGATGCAGATAGCAGCAGCAGAGGTCAACAGGTGTGTTTTCAATAGACATTACATTAAGGAATAGCAATGATTCAGCAAATGCACTCATTCCCGTTTACCTTAGATTAAACAGTAATGCATTATTCTAATTCTTCTGTTCATCCGAGAAACATGTAAATGAGCCATAATTTTTGTTTCTGTATTATTCAGTCTCTTAGTTTATTTATGATGTAGACTGTCAGACTGTAATTCATGGTGACATCTGGCACAGTGAGCTAACTGAGCCAGTATCTACAATAGTGTGTTTCACTCCGACTCTTCAGATCTTGCAGATAGGTGGTGGGTCCTGCCAACAGCAGAAAGGTTGTGCCGTGGAGCATTTGTCATTCTTGGAAAGAAAAAAATGAAAAACACAGATGGTTTTTTTTGATGTGCTCAGTGTCAACATATTGTCATCATTACAAATCTCACAGACTTGGTAATATTGTAAACTCCTTTTGTTGGTTTTAGTAAGCCAATACTTTTTAATGCTGTGAAATTAAAATGAGAATATTTGTTGAAATTAAATAAAAATGCACATTAAAATGGTAAAATGGGCATTTAAATTTTGGATGTGTGCCAAGCATTGATGATGACTTGCTGACACGTTGTGACATTGTATTCTTGGGCTAAAACTAACCCAGTCCAATGGTTGAATTTCCTTTTTTAAAATTGTGTGTGTGTGTGTGTGTGTGTGTATATATATATATATATATATATATAAAATTGCATTGAAAAAACAGGGCGACATGCTTACATAGAAAAAGACAGTCACCTTCAGAATGACCGGCCCCTTAGGTGAAGGTCTTTGGCTGTTGTGTTTGACTATGCCTTGGCTTGCTCTTGTTAGTGTCTCGCTGCATAAGCATTAGGTACGTACATGCGTTTGTTTTATTAAAACGCTGTGGTAAAGCCGGTATTATGAAGCTTGAGTCCATGGTAGTATTGTGGCACCAGCATAGGCTAATATGCAACACTAAAGGAAATGGAGTTAACCTAGATGTGTCTTGAAGCATTTCTTTATGCTTTTTACTTAAGATTTGAGAATATTAACTGACTTCAGCCTTTTACTCCCTTTTGGTAACAGCTGGATATGTTCTTTGCAATAACTGACATCCTGTGTACTTTTTTTCTGGAAAACTAAAAAAAATATACATAGCGATCTTGTGAAATAAAGCTAATTTCGTCAAATGAAATGGCTGGCAATTGTTAGCACAGATCTTTTAAAACTTGCTCAGTCATGGAAAGAGTTTGTACCGAAGCCTCCAGAATTTTTGGCTCTTGACGATGTTCTAATGTTTTTTTTCCCTCTTTGTTTTTCTCTTGAATTCCTAAGGTGGTCTGGCAGCACAGTCATGTTGAGCCCGTGATTGAGCAGCAGTGCTCCAGGCCTAGTCTGTGCCTCTGGCCCCCCACCAGACCGCTACAGCATGTCCAGTTCAGGCTTCACCCCTAGCCAGGGGTCCTTCAGCAACGAGCAGAGCCGTTACCCACCACACTCAGTGCAGTACACCTTCAGCTCCACACGCCACTCGTCGGTCAGTACCACCTGCACATCCAAATAAAACCTATAACCACATGCATCTGATCTGTTGTTTTTTGCTGCAGAGCTCTGCACCACAAATGTCTTGCTTGACCAGTTGTCAAGTAGTGAAATATTTTAAACCGAAGATATCCCTGCAAGTAACAATGTAAGGTACAAAGGGGGGAAAAAGGCACTTTTGATTTTATTTTCTCATAAAATGGCTCAATATCCAACATTTAATAATTTTTAAAGTGGGGATGCACTATATATATATATATACTACCGTTCAAAAGTTTGGGGTCACCCAAACAATTTTGTGTTTTCCTGAAAAGTCACACTTATTCACCACCATACGTTGTGAAATGAATAGAAAATAGAGTCAAGACATTGACAAGGTTAGAAATAATGATTTGTATTTGAAATAAGATTTTTTTTACATCAAACTTTGCTTTCGTCAAAGAATCCTCCATTTGCAGCAATTACAGCATTGCAGACCTTTGGCATTCTAGCTGTTAATTTGTTGAGGTAATCTGGAGAAATTGCACCCCACGCTTCCAGAAGCAGCTCCCACAAGTTGGATTGGTTGGATGGGCACTTCTTGCGTACCATACGGTCAAGCTGCTCCCACAACAGCTCAATGGGGTTCAGATCTGGTGACTGCGCTGGCCACTCCATTACCGATAGAATACCAGCTGCCTGCTTCTGCTCTAAATAGTTCTTGCACAATTTGGAGGTGTGTTTAGGGTCATTGTCCTGTTGTAGGATGAAATTGGCTCCAATCAAGCGCTGTCCACTGGGTATGGCATGGCGTTGCAAAATGGAGTGATAGCCTTCCTTATTCAGAATCCCTTTTACCCTGTACAAATCTCCCACCTTACCAGCACCAAAGCAACCCCAGACCATTATATTACCTCCACCATGCTTAACAGATGGCGTCAGGCATTCTTCCAGCATCTTTTCATTTGTTCTGCGTCTCACAAACGTTCTTCTTTGTGATCCAAACACCTCAAACTTGGATTCATCTGTCCACAACACTTTTTTCCAGTCTTCCTCTGTCCAATGTCTGTGTTCTTTTGCCCATCTTAATCTTTTTCTTTTATTGGCCAGTCTCAGATATGGCTTTTTCTTTGCCACTCTGCCCTGAAGCCCAGAATCCCGCAGCCGCCTCTTCACTGTACATGTTGACACTGGTGTTTTGCGGGTACTATTTAATGAAGATGCCAGTTGGGGACCTGTGAGGCGTCTGTTTCTCAAACTAGAGACTCTAATGTACTTATCTTCTTGCTCAGTTGTGCAACGCGGCCTCCCACTTCTTTTTCTACTCTGGTTAGAGCCTGTTTGTGCTGTCCTCTGAAGGGAGTAGTACACACCGTTGTAGGAAATCTTCAATTTCTTAGCAATGTCTCGCATGGAATAGCCTTCATTTCTAAGGACAAGAATAGACTGTCGAGTTTCAGATGGAAGTTCTCTTTTTCTGGCCATTTTGAGCGTTTAATTGACCCCACAAATGTGATGCTCCAGAAACTCAATCTGCTCAAAGGAAGGTCAGTTTTGTAGCTTCTGTAACGACCTAAACTGTTTTCAGATGTGTGAACATGATTGCACAAGGGTTTTCTAATCATCAATTAGCCTTCTGAGCCAATGAGCAAACACATTGTACCATTAGAACACTGGAGTGATAGTTGCTGGAAATGGGCCTCTATACACCTATGTACATATTGCACCAAAAACCAGACATTTGCAGCTAGAATAGTCATTTACCACATTAGCAATGTATAGAGTGTATTTCTTCAAAGTTAAGACTAGTTTAAAGTTGTCTTCATTGAAAAGTACAGTGCTTTTCCTTCAAAAATAAGGACATTTCAATGTGACCCCAAACTTTTGAACGGTAGTGTGTGTATATATATATATTGAGAGGTTTTCGGCGATAATTTGTTTTGGTTTATTTGCTTGCGACTGAGTATCTGTGACTGCCTGCGGTTTCTTTCCTTCAGGCAGGGACTCGGGCAGTAGAAAGTGACAGTGCGCTTATATTCGTTACATGCTTTTTATCACCTGATTTTTGTTTAATGCATTATTATAGCTATTAGAAGTACATTATTCTCTCTCTGTTAGCGAGTCATCAGGATTTCCGTAAACACTCATTTAAATGTGCACTGTAAAATTTCTGCAAATATTTTTTCATTTATTTCTCATTCAAATCAGCATACATCTGTAATATAGGCACTTTTCTGGTAGGGATGCTCCAATCAGGATTTTACAACGTATACCAATAACCTATCTACTTGTCACTTGATACCAATAATTTCACCTTTTATCAAGAACTTTGTCATGACTGGCTATATATAAGCTTCTGCACACTAAAGCTTCTAAAAAAATATTAAAAAGTTTAAAAAGCTTATTTATTAAATAATAAATAAAAAAACTTTAAATCAAGTATAGGCAAACAAAATATTCTCTACATTAAGATGGATAAAAAAATTACGCTTCGTGTTAAACTGAAAACAAAATGATATAGGTGCTATTAAACTTAATGTGAAATGTTTTTGGTTACTGATTTGTAGTCATTATTTCATAAATAATTATTCCTTGGCACTGCCAAGAAAAGGCCGTCCCTCAAAACTCAGAGCTCTAACAAAAAGGAGACTTGTGAGAGAAGTCACAGAGAGGCCAACAATCACTTTGAAGGAGCTACAGAGATCAGTGGCTGGGAGTGAATTAATAGTGCACCAGTTAACCACATCAAGAGCACTGCTTATCTCTGGCCTATATGGGAGGGTGACAAGAAAGAAGCCGTTACTAAAAAAGTACCATCTGAAAGCACATCGAGTTCGCCAGAAAGCATGTGAGCAACCTTGCTGCGATGTGGGAGAAGGTTTTGTGGTCAGATGAGAACAAGATGGAGCTTTTTGGCCAAAACTCAAAGTGCTATGTGTGGCGCAAACCTAACACTTCCTATGCCTCAAGACACACCATCCCTACAGTGAAGTATAGTGGTGGCAGCATCATGCTATGGGGATGCTTCTCATCAGCAGGGACTGGGCATCTTGTTAGAATTGAAGGAAGAATAGATGGAGCTAAATATAGGGAAATACTGCAAGAGAACCTGCTTCAGTCTGCTAAAGGAAAGGAGGAAATTCACCTTTCAGCAGGACCTTTCAGCACAAGGCCAAAGCAACATTGGAGTGGCTCAAGGACAAAAAGTGAGTTGTCCTACTGTGGCCCAGTCAAAGACCTGATCTCAATTCTATTGAGATTCTGTACCACAAGCATCATCCAATCAACCGGAACAACCTGGATAAAATCTGCAGAGACGAATGGGCCAAAATCACTTCGTCACTGTGTGCAAAGCTGGTACATGTGTACCCCAAAATACTTAAAGCAGTTATTGTAGCAAAAGGTAGCTTGACCAAATATTAATGTGTGGGGGTTGAATACATATGCAAGCAAGGTATTTCAGGTGTTTTTTTTTTTTATAAAATATTTCCCAACAAAAAATAGTCCCCATACAGTAATTGATTTTGAGTGTCTTTGTTTTAAAATAAAATATCAATTAGAATGAAATTTCAGTGTACCATTTGTAATTCGGTAATATGAGAGAATTGGTCAGGGGTCTGAATACATTTGCAAGGCACTGTATGTAGCTAATGAGAATCCCTGAAATTATCACAAGTTTTTCACTTACTTTCCAATAAGTAAAAGTTGGTATTTAGAGAAAAATCCCACTTTTTGCAAGACCTAAAGGCCCCCCATATAAAGACCATTTCATAAAGTGGGGGGAATAGATTTGTTATGAAGAATGTTCCAAGTGGGCTTACATTGACCGATCCAATCACAATGGAGGTTTGTTTGTTTATAGAATACTTAAGATGTTATGAAATGCCAAATGTGATTTAAATTAACAGCACATCGTGCACACTTGTTTGTTTTGAATAAGCATTATCATACTATATATTGTTACTAAACAAATAAGCATCTTGCTGTCATAAATGTATTTGCATAAGTTGACGTTTTGTCCTATAATTATTGCCCCTATATCTTCTAGGTCCACTCAACCCTTACCTCTTTTACACAAAATATGTTGCCTCATCAATACTCAATAAAATGAAATGTATTTTTGTTTCATGCTTGATACACTTTGCAATCAGAAAAAATAATAATAATTTCCTTAAGGGGTTCCTTTTAGGCCCATTGTACCCTTAAGGCTCATTACTTGCAGGGAGAATGGACACAATTTGAGTTAAAACATCCCTGTAAAGTCCCTCTAAATGGCTAAAAAGAACTATAGTTCCTCATGAGTGAAAATTACTAGGTCTAGATAAAAGTACCTAAAATGGGCTTTAGTCCATGCAGTTGGAAAGGGCCTAAAAGTTTAGGGCTGTTTTACATGAGCTTTGGCTATATCTTCAAATGTAGGCAGCTGCCTAATCAGTTAATGGTTTATACAACAGCGTTTTTGGATGAATGGAACGCTAAAGGAAACTGAGCAGTTTAAAATCTGAATGGTTTAAAAAGAAACTTACCTACCTGCTTATACAGTCCCCTGGAGGCAGCATTTTCCCGTTTTCTGATACAATCTGTGTCTTCAGGTTACAGTTTAAACTGAATGCAAGTGCTGTGTGTGCTGCAACCTTGAGAGATGAGACGAGTGGTCAGAATATCTGGCAGCATGTTCTGAATTTAGCGGACAACATTTAGACCGTACTATAAAACTTTTTATCTACACAATCTTTTACAATAAATGCTTTTATGACTCAACATAAATTACTGTAATAATAAACTCATCCATTGTAACATGCACACAATACTTCTTTCATGTAAACTAGATTTCATGACTGTTGAGTGTCTAATAGTTCAATTACCCACTCATCTGATTATTTATATCAGTCATCCCAGGAACAATTTGATGTAGTAATCCAAAAATCACTTCATATTCTGTATAGTCACACAGTAAAAACAGTGCAGATGCGATGAAAGCTCAAAGCACATCTTCAGTTGAGGACACACACACACGTACGTGAAACAGGATATCCTCTTTGGATACTTTGTTGGTTTTCTTTTATTTCTGTTAAGGGAATTGTAAAATCCTCTAAGTAGCATGACAGCAGCTAGTTGTTCACAAATGGAGGTTGCGGACTCCTACGATTTTTATGAATCACAAGGTGCAGCACCTTCCACAGTCTCCAACATTTCCTATCTGCCTCCAAATTATCTACTTCAGAGTAGGAGCCAAAAACAGCTCCAAGAAACTATAGTTCCTTAGGTGCGAAAGCGATTGAAAAGTACTACTCCTGGGGGAAAGTATCTAAAATGGGCTTTAGTACCTGCAGTTGGAAAGGGTCCAACTTCAGGGTAAGTACTTCTACCCCAGAAGAGGGACTGTGGGAGGTGCTGCAATCTGTGATTGGTCAAACACATGACAAACACAAAGCAATGAGAAATGCGATTAGCTGGCATCCGCCATGAGTAAACAAACTTGTAGATGCTAGTCTGCTATTTAGATTACTGCGCTACGTTTTCACTTCCCTTAACAGAAATAACATAAAACCAACAAAGTATCCAAAGGGTATCGCCTGTTTCACATATGTGTGTGCGAGGGGTGAGCAGAAGTTCTTTACTTCAACGGGAGACACACTTTGTTAAAAAAAAAAAAATGTTTCCCCCAATGATAGAGGACATAAATGGTAAATGTTTATTGAGAGTTGGTAATTTAAATATCTTATAAACTTAACCGTCATGAAATCTAGTTTACATGAGGAAAGTGTTGTGTACCTGTTACTGTGTGGTCAACTGTTCTTGGAAATCAAGAAATTTTGCATGTCAATACGAGAATATTCAGTTCAGTACATTATTTTATGTTGAGTCATAAAAGCCTTTATTGTAAAATATTGTGTTGATAAATAGGTTTATAGTGCATTTTCATCATGTTTTCTGCTGAGTTCAGTGTGTGCTGTATGTTGAGCGCTCTGTAAAAACTGTAACCTAGACAGAGTCTGTGTCCAAAATGGGAAAATGCTGCCTTTTGAAGGCTGTATAAGGAGGTAGGATAAAAATAAGGTACTTGTCAAACTGTTCTGAGACCAGTTTCCATTCATTAAAATAACTGTCATTTGAGCCATTAACTCATTAGGTAGCTGCATACGTTTTCCGATGCAGCCACAGTTTGTGTAAAACAGCCCTAACAAACATGTAGCTCTGATCCTTCCGTCCTCCATCGGTATTGTTGATTTTGTTGTTGCTATTGAATTGCACATGCAAAAAACATCAGAAGAAAAATGGTCGACACTATTGCAGGGGTTACTTTGTGCATACCAAGAGGAGAAAAGTCTATGGGTGTGCAATTTTTCTTAAGAGTTCTAATTTACCATTGGTAAAAAAAAAGCAGGACTATATGTTGGAGAGGGCCTTATGGTAATCCATTTCTTGTTCACACCTACAGTGGAATCCCACATGAAAGTTCTATCATTTACTCACCCTCATGCCATCTCAGACATGTAGAAATGTATTTCTTCCGTTGAACACAAACACTTTTAGAAAAATAACTCTGCCCTGTATGTCCATATAATGCAAGTAAATGGTGGCCAGAACCTTCAATTACCCACTACCTGGAGTCATACCCATTACATAAAGGTAAACTACCTGGAGTCATACCCATTACATAAAGGTAAACTACCTGGAGTCATACCCATTACATAAAGGTAAACTACCTGGAGTCATACCCATTACATAAAGGTAAACTACCTGGAGTCATACCCATTACATAAAGGTAATGTGTATGACTCCAGTGATTTAAATTAATATCTTCAGAAGCAATATGATGTGTGGGTGAGAAACAGATTCATATTTATATAATTTTTTACTATTAATGTCCGCTTTCACTTCCACATTGTTCTTTTCTTTTTGGCAATTTGCATTCTTTGTGCATATCACCACCTACTGGGCAGGGAGGAGAATTTAAATTTAAAAAAGGCTTAATTATTCACCCGTTTCTCACCCACACTTACCATATCGCTTCTGAAGATATGGATTTAACCACTGGATTACTTTTATATTCTTTTTGAACCTACTAAGTTCTGGCCACCATTCACTTACAATGTATGGACCTACAGTGCATCCAGAAAGTATTCACAGCTCTTCAATTTCTCCACATTTTTTTGTTACAGCCTTATTCCAAAATGGATTAAATTCATTATTTTCCTCAGAATTCTACAAACAATACCCCATAATGACAACATGGAAGAAGTTTGTTTGAAATCTTTGCAAATTTATTAAAAATAAAAAACAAAACAAAATCACATGCACATAAGTATTCACAGCCTTTGATCAATACATTGTTGAAGCACCTTTGGCACCAATTACAGCCTCAAGTATTTTTTTGTATGAAGCTACAAGCTTGGCACACCTATTTTTGGGCAGTTTCTCACATTCTTCTTTGCAGGACCTCTCAAGCTGCATCAGGTTGGATGGGGAGCGTTGGTGCACAGCCATTTTCAGATCTCTCCAGAGATATTCAATCTGGTTCAAGTTTGGGCCCTGGCTGGTCCACTCAAGGACATTCACAGTTGTTCCATAGCCACTCCTTTGTTGTCTTGGCTGTGTGCTTAGGGTCATTGTCCTGTTGGAAGATGAACCTTTGCCCCAGTCTGAGGTCCAGAGTGCTCTCCAGCAGGTTTTCATCAAGGATGTCTGACATTGCTGCATTCATCTTTCCCTTGATCCTGACTAGTCTCCCAGTTCCTGCCGCTGCAAATCATCCCCACAGCATGATGCTGCCACCACCATGCTTCACTGTAGGGATGTATTGGCCAGGTGATGAGCAGTGCCTGGTTTTCTCCAGACATGACGCTGGCTATTCAGCCCAATCTTTTTCATCAAACCAGGGAATTTTGTTTCTCCTGGTCTGAGAGTCCTTCAGTTGCCTTTTGGCAAACTCCAGGCAGGCAGTCATGTGCCTTTTTACTGAGGAGTGGCTTCTGTCTGGCCACTCTACCATACAGGCCTGATTGGTGGAGTGCTGCAGAGATGGTTGTTGTTGTTCTTCTCCACAGAGAAATGCTGGAGCTCTGTCAGAGTGACCATCGGGTTCTTGGTCACCTCCCTGACTAAGGCCTTTCTCCCCGATTGCTCAGTTTGGCAGGACGAGTTCAAGGAAGAGTCCTGGTGGTTCCAAACTTCCATTTACAGATGATGGAGGCCACTGTGCTCATTGGGACCTTCAATGCTGCAGAAAGTTATCTGTGCCTCGATACAATCCGGTCTTGGAGTTCAACAGACAATTCCTTGGACTTCATGCCTTGGTTTGTGCTCTGACATGCACTGTTAACTGTGGGACTTTATATAGACTGGTGTGTGCCTTTCCAAATGTGATTTATTTATTTATTTATTTTTTTATTATTATTTATTTATTTATTTATTTATTTTATATATATATATATATATATATATATATGTATATGTGTAATAAATTTACAAAGATTTCAAACAAACTTCTTTCACGTTGTCATTATGGGATATTATTTGTAGAATTTTGAGGAAAATAATGAATTTAATCCATTTTATAATAATGCTGTAACACAACAAAATGTGGAAGCACTGTGTATACTTTCTGGATGCACTGTATAGAGCTGAGATATTCTTATAAAAGGCTTATTTTGTGTTGAGCAGAAGAAAAAAAAGTCATACACATCTGGGATGTATGAGGTTGAGTTAATGATGAGAATTTTCATTTTTGGGTAAACTGTCCCTTAAACCTGATAGCTTTGTGTGTGGAGCACAGATTCTGAACCAATATTGGTGTTACATGCATGGAGAGGCAAAAAAAAGCAGATGGTAAGGGAGAGAAAGATTTACCTCCCCTCTCTCAACAGTCAGACTCTCAGACCTAACCTACTTAAATTTTTTTCTCTGTACTACTAGTGCTGTTTCATGGGGCATTCACGCTTAAAGCTGTTGGTCATAGTGGGCATTCCTACTCCTTTAAAATGCAGACAATTCCTTTATTCCTATCATTTATTACATGTCTCAGCCCACATGCAGGGATAACTCGTATAGAACAGTGAAAACGCTCTCAGTAGCATTATATACAGTAACTTGCCTGTACTCGACTTTAGTATCTTACGAGAGATGGATCATGTGTGCTCTAATGCCTATTGTTTAGCGCACATCACTGCTCAGTTTCATGAAGTTAAACTTTTCTTAGTTTGTCTTATCGCTGGACACCTCCACATCACATCGCCAGTGGTCAGCTGTCGCTCATGTTGTCAGAAACAACCAACTCTCATTGAAAATGAAAGACTTCCACTCGCTTTGTCGCTGAATTTGCCAAATGAGTGAATGCCCCTTATGGCATGTTTTCCCTTTTCTTTCCTCCTACACATCCCCTCTGTCTGAGATTAAAGGACCTCAATGTTTGAAATCAAATTGGTTGTACATTCCCCAGAGCTAGAGAAGCAGAAATAAACAGACCCCAGCGTTCTCTCTCTCTCTCTCTCTCTCTCTCTCTCTCTCTCTTTTCTCAATTCAAATGAGCTTTATTGGCATGACTTGTGCAGAATTGCCAAAGCATTGGCCATTACATGAGCAATGAACAAAATAATGATTGTATAGTACATAAAGAAAATATAAATAAATACATGATTATTTAAAAAAAAATAAAAAAATTTAAACAAGAATTTTTTGGGTGAAAAAAACTGTACATACATTCAGACATGTTAAGATGTAAGAATATTTCTGCCTTTAGTTTTGTCCGCTGGCTGACTCTCTTAGTTTGTGGCAAGCTGCTACATATTTTGCTGCTGTTGTTATCAAGCTGGAGTTTTCTCACAAAATATGTCTTAATTTTTCAGGATTTGGTAATGCTATAAAATTTGGTGCTATTTGTTGTAATTGTGTAAAGTAGACAGATCAGATGTTGTGATAGTGATCACAGTGCAGCAGGAAGTGTACTTCTGTCTCCACCTCTCTCTGAGAGCACAGTGAACACAGTATCTGCTCTCGCGGCTGCCATCTCTCTGTCTGTGTCGTCCTCCTTTCTATAACCAGACCAGTGATCACTTAGTGTCTTTCTCACTTTATGTTCTTTCACACAGCTCAGGTATTCTGCTGGTTTGTAATCTCTTTTCTGGTGTAAATAGAGTTCCATCTTCTTTTGGTATTTAGTGGCATCTCTCTCACTCTCGCTCATATATATACTGCGCACACTCTTTTATTAACATTACTCAATTATTTACATATTTCCTGTTTGCAGCCATGGACATTGCCTTGTTTGTTCTGGGTCTGTTTGCATTTTATAAGCATATTTAGCACAGATGGTTATAATGAGTGAATCGCTTCTAGAGGATATCTGATGGCTGTCTATTTCAGTGAGGTGACCTCACACCAGCAGATCTTGCAGTAATTCTGCTGTACCACAGCCAGCTTAGACAACTGTGACATTGTCGTCACCATTTATTTTGCAGTACCAACCAGTGCCTTAGAACAGTACTGGTTTTATAACATTAAAAATTAGGTGAGATGTTCATTCACTAAGGGATTTGAAATGGCTTTAATGCTCATTTGGAACCTCCTCAAAGTGAAGGTGAAATCAAAGTGGTGGTCTGTAAAATGTGAATCAGAATAAGAGGTGATGTCAGTTATTTTACTCTCATTAGATTCCTGAATTTAAGCCATGAAGGGCAAGTATATTAGCTGAATTTGATTTGGGATTTCTTTGGAAAGGAAGCTTTACAAGATAACTGATCATTTGCTATTCACTGCCTCAACCTTTTGAGCTGTGCAGTGTCACTAATACGTATTACCTATAATTAGAGCCACTGTTTTATTATAATCATAACTATGATTCAAATATTACAGTGAATAGTTTATCCAAAGTTTTTTTCTTCAGTGTATTTAGTTTTAATTGTTTTAGCACTTTGACTTTAAATGGGAAGAATTTAGAGAATTAACTTCTCCAAGAGTGATTTAGTGTGCTGTGCTGACTGTGCTAATAGTCTATTAGTAACCGTAGACATTCAATACACTCAAACCCTCATGAAGAAGTTGTCACCAAATTCATCCCCTTAAAAGCACTAGCACAACAATCAAAGCATATCTTTCATAACTGCTGTAAGCAGTATTACTGTTATAGTGCATAATCTATAGGTTTTATAGGAAGGACTATATTCATTCTCTTTCGTGCATCTCTCCTTCGCACTCACATATATTCACCCTTACTCCCTCTTATTACCCACATGTCTTCAAAGCATGTGAGCCCTCATCCATGGGGCCCTTGTGTTTTTGTTTTGGTCTTTGTGTCCTATCTGATGTACATGTCTGTGTTTAGGAGTACATGGTTCAAGACTACCGAACCCCCCTGCAGGACCAGCAGCGCCGCAGACCCTCACTACTATCAGAATTCCACCCTGGGACCGAGAGGTGACGCACCCCCTCTCATCTCTGCCTTTAGACATTATTCTATGCTCCTCATCTTATTTTGCCATATTAAAGACAACATGAGAACAAATTTGATCCTGAATGGCACTGGTCATCAGTGCCTCTTATTCTTAAAAAAAATAACATTATCTTAAACAACTGTTCTGTTCTACTGACTTCACCATAGATTTGTGAACGGTAGGGAAGGACACAAATAGGAGAGTACTCTGAAATTTACTGCAATGAGTGATTAGGATAACAAATGAAAACACAGTTATTTTTTTCATTAACAACTATACACAAATGTGCAAAAATGGGGCCTCATATCTCATTTTGCAATTTGTTATGGTGACATTTTGGATGGTACCGCTGTGTCCAATTGGTTAGAGAGGTTTGTTGTCAGGAAAAATTATTAATCAATAATACCACAGCCTGAAATGCTTAACAACCATCTGATCTAATCATATCCTGATGGATAAAATCAAGTGTCTTCATACATTATTTATTTCCTGCTTCCAAGAAAGAATGTTTTTCAAGAAATCTTTTTTTCCACTCTGAAATGTCATGTTACATTAAATTATTTGTGAATGCTGTTTCATGTTGCTGTTTCAAGTTGTTGAAGTTTTAGGCCACGTCCACATTAATACTTTTTCATATACTCTACATTTTTACCTCACGTCCACACTAAGAAAAATCTCTCCCAAGTGGATAAATTGAAAATTCTATTGTAGTGTGGGAAGGAGAAACGGAGATATCAGAAAACGATGACATATTTGTCATGCGTCATGTGACGCAGATCCATTGATTCATTCAACTCAAACAATCAAGATGGTGGCCCATGTTGAATAGGCATTGTTGTGCCTGTTATTCACTTTGAGAGCATTGTAAAAGATAAATGTAAACCTTCACATTGGATTCCTTCAAAGGTAAAGGGTAAGTTTACTCGGAATTGTTGTTCAGTTATGGACCATTGCTTTTCAGGCCATACATGGATCGACAATTTTTTACAAATGTTAAAATTTTTCGCATGTGCAGTAAGGGCATTAAGTTTCTGTGTGGATGAGAAACTTTTGAAAAATGCCTGAAAACGGTAGTGTGGACTACCGCACTACCGTTTTTGTAACGGTAGTCGTTACAAAAACGCTGTTTTCAAATATATCTGGATTAATGTGAACGTAGCCTTAATGTTCTTTACTGATGCATTTGATATCTAAAAATTGTAGTGTAATTAACATGTCTCTGGTCTCATGCAGGCCACCAGAGCGCAGGCTCGGCTATGAGCAGCAGTTTCATGCTGTCACAGGTCATCAGGAGCAGGACTGTCTGGAGTCCAAGCGTCCCCGCATCGAGAACGTATCTGAAACACACTTTTCACGATCTCAACCCCTTGGGGTTGTACTGCCCCCTCAACACACCATACAGGATGGCATCAGGGCTACCGGAGAGATCAAGAAGGTAGTAAACACGCACACTTGCAAACACACATACCTGCATAAAATGAATACCTGTAAGAAAAGTTCAAGCATCACATTACATGAAACAAACAGATCAGATTGTTGCCTGTTATGGATGTTATGTTTTCATTTTTGAATTGCAAATTTGGGTCTAGTTGTTGGATATAGTTGTCTAGTTGTATATCTCATTACACATCTCTCCTGTACTTTCGCTGTCTCTGGAGCAGGAAACCCAGTTTAGTGTGAAGGTGGAGGCCTCATCTCCTGGTGGAGTTGCTCAGGTGGGCGAGGATGCAGACGCATCACCCTCCAAACTCTCCAAGGAGGAGTTGATTCAGAGTATGGACCGGGTTGACCGTGAGATCGCCAAAGTTGAGCAGCAGATTTTCAAACTAAAAAAGAAACAGGTGTGTAGCCTGGAAAAAAAAAACACAAAAAAAAACACTTAACGTATGAGGAAAAAGTGAGCTAGAAAAAGGTACTTAAAGTGTTTAAAAGCTCAAGCATTATGCATTTCAGTTCTCTGCTATTGTTTGTATTTCGTAAATAAAGAGCTTATCGTCATTTTGAACTTTTTAACAGGCTCTTCTGTGACCTTATGGCAATATTTGTTGGTATATATCCTTGTTTATTGGAAAACCTATTTCTCTCACTCTGTACATGCTAGGGTTCAACCCAATGTCACAGTATAGCTTCCTTACACTAGCTCTAACAGCAGATTGGGTTTTTGTCCAATCAGATCTTGTCTTCATTACTAAGCCTTGTGGGAAATGTGCCCTCCTGAGAAGCGGCTTTTCTCAACTCCCTTGCCTGTGCCATCTTTTTTTGCTTTATTTGAAGGCCATGCCAAATCCTTCAGGATTGCATCATGATAATCCCAAAAGCTGCAAGTGTACATGCACTAATTCCTCTCTCCGGCTGCAATCTCTTTTTTCTAAAATATCTGATTGGCATGATACTAACCTGCTGGTAAAATGTACTTTCCCTCGTCTTTTGGATCTTTTGATCTTTTAACCTGTTTTTCATTCATAAAATCAGCAGCATTTAAAGAGAGCATTATGGTTTTTAGAGAGTAAATTCACAAGATAAATTATGTTGATGGTGTGTAATATTAGACCTCACTACTGCACTTTGATATCTGTGAAAAACCTTAACCCCTAACTCTAATTATTCAACTTAAGTATTTATCTTGTCCCAGACCATTTGAGCTACTAATATGTTGTGCTATTAGTTTTCTTGGTTGTAAAACCTACCATTCACCTGGTGGGCAACAGCACATTAAACATTAAAAAATGTTTTTTTTATATATTTTGTGTATGCATACATGTTTAGGCTTCAAGTTTAAGATGCATTGTCATTTTGTCTCTCAGCAACAATTGGAGGAGGAAGCAGCAAAGCCATTAGAGCCAGAAAAGCCTGTGACTCCACCCCCGGTTGAACACAAACATCGCAGCATCGTCCAGATTATTTACGACGAGAACCGGGTACATGCACAATTTATACATGTACACAAATCTTTCATAAAGCAGTCCTTTTTACAAAATATGCAATGTGTACAACCCTGAAAATTCAAGTTGTCAAATTTTATTTATAAAGCACATTTAATATAACAAAACAGAAATTGAATCAATGTGTTTTACAATCAATAAAACATAATAATAATAATAATAATAATAAGGACAAATAAAAATATAAAAACAATGAAACAGTGTGTAAATCAAAATAAAACACTGACAGAAAAAATACAGTTTCATTTCAAACTGTATAAAAAGCTAAATAGTAAAGATAAGTTTTAAGGTAAGACTTAAAGATGGCTTGAGAAGGAGTGGACCTCACTGTTCCAAAGTTTAAAAAGGCCCAATCACAATTTGACTTAAAACGGGGGACATGCAAAAGAAGATGATGACAGGATTGAGCCTTTTAGGGGGAGAGTAGGTGGAGAAGGTCTCTAGCGTATTGAGGTGAAGATCGAAAAGGGCCTTGTGAACATAGAGAAGAATGTTTAAATCAGTCCTGAAATGAATAAGTAACCAGTACATTGGAAATATGATACCTATTTTTCAACACTGTTAAAAATCTTGCTCTTGCATTTTGAAGAATATGTAAATGCGATTAAGGAAGATTGAGACAGTGCAACATACAGAGATGTGTACACTATTGATGCATGGAAGCTGAAAATACTGGACACACTGGGCAAAAAACGAGAACCAAAATTATTATATTAAATTAGATTATGATTTGAATAATTGAACAAATTCTAAATGTTGTTGTTGTTATTAGGGATGCACCAAAACCACTTTTTCTATATCTACACACTTCAATATCAAATAGAGTAGACAGAGAAAGAATGTGCCACTCTCAATGCAAGTGAACAGAACCATCACGCATCTACACCTGAGATGGAGTTGATGTGGAAAGCTCACATATTGGTAGCCGCAGCGCTGAAAACAGCAGTTTGTTAAAAATCTGTGTGTGTGTGTCAACAACAGAGCAGTGCTTATTCACTGAAGTGCACTGCACATTCAGACTATATATTTACTTATTAAACGCATCCCTTGCTATTCACAAAACTATTGTATGGAGGAGTATTGTAATGTATGATTCTTAATATTTCCTTGAATACTAATTAAAATTGATATGAAGGTTGATTTCACAAAGTGATTTGGTCACAGTGAAGGTCGGGGATTTGAGATAACTGTTTCATCCTGGTAAATTTAATCATGGTGATACTACAGTAATACGGTGTTAATATAGTAACCATGTTAAATCTTGTGGTAACTATAATTTTAACTACAAAATACCACAGTTATACTATGGTTACTGTAGTAAAATCATGGTTAATTTTTGTAAGGGAAGGTTAGGTTTAGGGGAAGGGCTTGGTGTAGAGTGTCTGTGGGACTTTTAATAAACGCAATAAACATGCTGCAGTGATGCCACTATACTGTATTTAATTAGGGGTGCAAATAGTAACCAATCTGCTTGGGCTGCGCGATTATAGCAAAAATCATTATTGCCCTTGATATTGTAATTGCAATTTATGTTGATGTAAAATATTAAATTACCATGATGTCAGAAAGTAAGCAACCGTGTAGTTCTTCAGAGTAGCAGATTTCAAGCCCACATATATGGTGGATATGAGCTGCGCTCCAGTTTCTTTTAAGCATTATATTGTATTGTATTTTATATTGTAATAATGTTCACATACAGTAAATAAGGCATATTCATTATTCAAACTTATTAACAGCTTATATAAATAAATAGTTACTCTGTTCAGTAAGCCCTTTAGTGGCAGTACAGGGGACCATTAATCCTGTTAGATCTTCAATGGCGATCTTGTTCATGTAAGATCATTGTTAGATCATTTTTGGCCTCAGTGGTTGCACTTTGGAAATTAAAAACAGTAATTTGCTATCGGAGTTTGCGCGATTCGTGAAAATGTTAAATATACCAATTTGGGTGGCAAATGGGTCTTTTAAGAGCAGACGCGATGGTAATTCCTGAAATATGCTATTCATGCCATATTCTTTATGTTGGCTACACCTCCAAAACGTATTAACTTGACAAAACAAACCTGTAATTACATTTTTAATAAATTGTACACAGAAATCGAGCAACGTGACACTCTTTTTGAGATCTGCATCTCAAGTCCAGTGACACTTCGCACAATGTTCTGCACTCTTGCGAATGCTCTCATTAAAAACAAAGCTGTCTAATCAGCATAATAAATCAATTATTTGCACCGCGTCTGTGCCTTGTAGAGTGGGATCACTTTAGTTTGGTCGTGTTGCTCATTTTCCAGTGTATTTAACATCTACGTTCAAAGCGAGCGTTGCAATATGCAATGAATCCAAAGTTCTTTTTGCTCTTGTTCTACAGAGTCAGGTGATGTTTTTTCATGATTAATTTTTTGTGTGCCATGCGAACAGAGCAAGAACATAAAGTAAGCATCTGGGCATTCAGATGGTTTAAATCTTGCGCATTAGGATCAGATGTCTTTACAGATAGGACGGAGGACTAATCTAAGTGGCTCTGATTGGCCATTGCCTTTTCATTGTTCAACGGACATGTTATTGATTGGTTAGAGTACTCAATCGCTGCAAAAACATGTTGTAATTTAAATCATTGATGCAACAGGAGCAGACTTTAATTGAATGCTGTAATCATCAGTTTTCACGATTACGTAATCGTAATTATGATTAGTTTTCGATTAATTGCGCAACCCTACTACCTGCCACTATTTGCACTGGTGCGTAAAACGCATTAACACTTTTGTTAATTTTTTGTTGCTGCTTACACTGCGCAAATAGCCTATGCCTTCTAATCAGTGCCACTTATAAGGGGTGGACAACTGGGCCTTTTGGCCTGGGCTTTAGGGGTTCCCGGATTGGAAGGGGCTCCACAGATAGGCTAATTCTGTATTGTGTGTATTTTTATGTATGTCTATATTGATGGGATAACTGTTCGCGAAAATAAATGCTCGCACATTGGCGTGTATTGCTTTGTCAAGTTTTTGGAATATGTGAAAATGAATAAGATTTTAGAAGGTATCTTTGCATGCCCCACATTTTGAGAAACCACTGGCTTAAACAATTTGTAAAATTAGCTGCTGAGATAACACACACACACACATACACACACCCTCTCAAATGTCTCACTCGCAATAATAAAGTCAACAACTGATAGTACAGTTTGCTCATTTTGTGTAGTGTGTCAGAAGTCTACCTGTCTAACCACAAGGACATATATCAGACTCTCTTGCCAACATTGTCTTTCTGTTGTTTCACAGAAAAAGGCAGAAGAAGCCCATAAGATACTGGAAGGGTTGGGGCCTAAATTGGAACTGGTGAGTACTGTAGAAATTGCTTTCTTGTGTGTGTGTGTGTGTGTGTGTGTGTGTGTGTGTGTGTGTGTGTGTAACTAGCTAACCTGCAACCCTTCTGTCTCTCTGCAGCCTCTCTATAACCAGCCCTCTGATACTAAAGTCTACCATGACAACATTAAGACGTAAGTATATTTTGAGTTCAAGAAGACTGGGTAGATGTGTGGTCTTACTTTCTAATTGATTAGTTCTATCACTATTCGATGCTTTGGACCTTTTGTCAACTTGTTGGGGATTTTGGTTGCGCAGTTCCCTTGATATTAGTGTGTTATCATTATCTTTCTATGATAACGAGTAAAGCTTCGCCTTCGCAAAGGAAGATGTAATCAAGCCATACAGCGGACATCTTAATATGGTCTGAATTTGTTTGGAATGTTCCCATGGAAGCCAAAATTCTGAAAACCCTAAAACAAACCAACAGTCATCCATAGACTGACAAAAGCCGTAAGCGAGTGAGACACCATTTGCTATTTTTATTTGTACCATTCGGTGGTTCACCATTTCAAAATAAGCAGCTTGAATCTTGCATATTGGATATATGCAAGCTGTTGTTTCTCACATGCATCAACTCAGCTGCACTCTCCAGTGGCTGTCAGACAGCTGATGGCGTGTGGTGAGTCATTTACATAAGGTCAACTCTGACACTGCAACTGGACAACTTGTTGATTGATGACTTAGTTGTGAAAATGACTTTTCGTGCAAGACCTAGTGTGGGTGAAATGAGGTTCTCCCTTGATTTAAATAATGGCAATAATGGTCAGACAGATGCAAGCACCCTTCCGTGTGTGCATATGTGTGTGTGCTCTGAAAATGTGTATTTGTGATTAGCGTTACGGAAAGCCTGTCTGTGTATGTTGATTATAGTGAAACTGGAAAGTGTTTACACAGGTCAAAGTAGGTCTGTATGTAGTGTGCTGTTGACTCAGACACATGTTAGAGTAGAGATGTGTGTTTATAAGTGCATGATGAGAAAAACCCTCCATTTTCATTAATCAACAATGTTGACCACCAGAAAATAGTAGTTTTCACAAATAGCAACCTGATACAATGCGTGTAAAACGTATTACTATGGGGGATGTTCAGACGTGTGATTGTGCTTTCTGCTTGTGCCGAAGTAAATGGGAAAAGACACTGAATTTAATTATTTTAGATGTTATAATATGTGCTCAAAAATAGAATGAAGACTCCTAAACTAAGACAGTCGTCCTCCATGCTTGTTTGTTTTGGGGCAGGCTATTTAGTAGTAGTCAGTTATAGTAGCTCTTGACCCCTCACACCCTTCAAAAATGTGTTCATACTTATATGTGTAGTGTTAGCTGCTTTTATGTGGGGGAATGTAAGCCTGCTGGTTTTTATCGCTGCAGGAACCAAATGATGAGGAAAAAACTGATTCTGTTTTTCAAGAGGAGGAATCATGCACGCAAACAGAGGGTAAGTGTATCTTTCTCTTACACTGTGTCTGTGAACATATGTGTTTCAGAAAGTGTTCCTTCAGGAGGGGAGTCTAAAGCTGCTGATAATCTATAATATGTGTTAAAAAAAAACTAAACAAATAAAACGATAAAATGCATAAACCCACATTAGTTTCACACCTTATTATTAGCATCATCTAATACTCACTGAGCACTTTATTCTGAACACTATGGATCAAATACAATTGTGCAAAGTGTTTATCTGAGTTGCCGTAGCATTTGTCAGCTTGAACCAGTCTGGCCATTCTCCGTTGACCTCTCTCATCAACAAAGAGTTTCCTTCCGCAGAACTGCCACTCACTATACAGTGCATCCGGATAGTATTCACAATGCTTCAATTTTTCAGCCATATTCCAAAATGGATTAAATTCATTATTTTCCTCAAAATTCTACAAACAATACCCCATAATGACAACATGAAAGAAGTTTGTTTGAAATCTTTGAAAATGTATTAAAAATAAAAAAACTAAAGAAATCACATGTACATAAGTATTCACAGCCTTTGCCATGACACTCAAAATTGAGCTCAGGTGCATCCTGTTTCCAGTGATCATCCTTGATGTTTTCTACAAATTCAGTTGATTGGACATGATTTGGAAAGGCACACACCTGTCTATATAAGGTCCCACAGTTAACAGTGCATGTCAAAGCACAAACCAAGCCATGAAGTCCTAGGAATTGTCTATAGACCTCCGAGACAGGATTGTATCGAGGCACAGATCTGGGGAAGGGTACAGAATCATTTCTGCAGCATTGAAGGTCCCAATGAGCACAGTGGCCTCCATCTGTAAATGGAAGAAGTTTGGAACCACCAGGACTCTTCCTAAAGCTGGCTGCCCGGCCAAAATGAGCGATTTGGGGAGAAGGGGCTTAGTAAGGGAGGTGACCAAGAACCCTATGGTCACTCTGTCAGGGCTCCAGCATTTCTCTGTGGAGAGAGGAGAACCTTCCAGAAGAACAACCACCTCTGCAACACACCATCAATCAGGCCAGTAAGGTAGAGTGGCCAGACGGAAGCCACTCCTCAGTAAAAGGAACATGACAGCCCACCTGGAGTTTGCCAAAAGGCACCTGAAGGACACTCAGACCATGAGAAACCAAACTCTCTGGTCTGATGAAACAAAGATTGAACTATTAGGCCTGAATGGCAAGCGTCATGTCTGGAGGAAACCAGGCACTGCTCATCACCTGTCCAATACCATGCCTACAGTGAAGCATGGTGGTGGCAGCATCATGCTGTGGGGATGTTTTTCAGCAGCAGGAACTGGGAGACTAGTCAGGACCGAGGGAAAGATGAATGCGGCAATGTACAGAGACATCCTTGATGAAAACCTGCTCCAGAGCGCTCTGGACTGGGGTGAAGGTTAATCTTCCAACAGGACAACGACCCTAAGCACACAGCCAAGAAAACAAAGGAGTAGCTATGGAACAACTGTGAATGTCCATGAGTAGCCCAGACTTGAACCCAGTTGAACATCTCTGGAGAGATCTGAAAATGGTTGTGCACCGACGCGCCCCATCCAACCTGATGGAGCTTGAGAGGTCCTGCAAAGAAGAATGGGAGAAACTGCCCAAAAATAGGTGTGCCAAGCTTGTATCATCATACACAAAAAGACTTGAGGCTGTAATTGGTGCCAAAGGTGCTTCAACAATGTATTGAACAAAGGCTATGAATACTTATGTACATATGTTTTTTGTAATTGTTTTTATAAATTTGCAAAGATTTCTTTCACGTTGTCATTATGGGGTATTGTTTGTAGAATTTTGAGGAAAATAATGAATTTAATCAATTTTGGAATAAGGCTGTAACATAACAAAATGTGGAAAAAGTGAAGCGCTGTGAAATACTCAAACCAGCCTGTCTGGCACCGACAATCACGGCAAGTTTGAAATCACTGAAATCACAGTTTTCCCCATTCTGATGGTTGATGTGGACATTAACTGAAGCTCCTGCATCTGCATGATTTTAAGTATTGTACTGCTGCCGGTGTATATAAGTCGCTCTTCCACCATCAGGTCGAACAGTTGATGAGCATGGCAAGTAATTGTTCTGGTAGCATTTACACTTGAACATGGATTAGTTAGGTACGATAACAAACTATTCCCAGCCCATATTTCTCTGCACGATTGGCTAACAATATTCACAGAAAAGTGCGCTGTTGGAAACGGCTTTAGTGACATTGTGACTCAGGATTGGTCACTCTACTGTAATCCTGATTTTGCAGCACCACAATGGAAAAAGAAACCACAAGCCTGGATTGGTAACGGTGAGATTCAGCAGTGGTAACCATCAGGCCTGATGATGGGAAAGCAGCTTTACAAACACGTTTGTTGAATTTTTGCTTAACTAGCAGCCTATAGGTTGTGATTCATTGGTAATAGTCTGACTAAATTTACATTCTCAAAGCGAGAGGTTCTTTCATATATCATCTGTTGGTTCCTCAAGCCTATAACAGCTTGGAATTGACTGAAGCTGAAGAGGTTTAGGGACTTCTCTAAGATCACCTTTTGATTATGAAAATGTGTGACTTTCCTCTTAATTCTCTCCCTCCCTCCCCTCTGTCTTTTGTGAACCGTACAATGGTTAGGTTTTCTTTTAAAGTCACTTCTAAACAAACACTATTCTAGCCACACGAAAGCATTTTGACGGCATTATATTTAAATAGGTTTGTTCTCAGGATGGTATAGTAGAGTGTAATCACTTGTTAGTGAAGCGGGTTGGTCAGACATTTTGGACCACGAACAGTCAGTAGGTGGACATGGGCGAAAGCCAAGAGGAAGGTTAACTGTTCACGGATAGAAAAACAATAATTATTTGTTCTCTGTGTACTGTATGACAGAAACTAATGCGTTTGTCTCTCTGGCCTAGTCTTCATTGCGGCGACTCCTCTTGTTGAACCTCTGTTCTCTTTCCTTCCCTCTCCCTTTACTCAGCTCTCTGCACCTTCCTCTCTTTTTCTGTCCGTCCTGCATGCAGCTCTAGCATTCATGTTCATTTAATATTCTGCAGGCCAGCAACAATACTGAGAATACTAAGATATTACAAGATGTGTTCAAGTTAATTGGTTTAAATTAACAGGATAATTTTCCTTGGTGGGGCCCACAAGCTTCTCAGTCAAAGTGCAATCTAGAGCCTGTGTATATAGTGCTATTTCTTATGAAAAGAATAGTTGGGCTATTGACTATAGAAAAAAACAGCTTCAGGGTTCCCATGGATCCTTGAAAAGTCTTAATGTTTTAAATTCAGTTTTCCTAAATTTAAGGTCATAAAAATTCTTAAATGATGCAACAGAAGTGTTAATTGTTATTTAAAGAAATTTGGGAGCGGAAAGACAGGAATCGTACTATGACCTAATGTTATTATCAAACTTAAAAAGAATACTATTTAATTAAATAAATGCATTTCTGCATATAAATGCATATCTATTTATAGAATGATACCTAAACCAATTTTAATGCGATATATATGTGGAAAATGTCAAGAATATTTTAAACATGCATATAGCCTACCCAGTTTTACTGATAAGCAATGTTAAGGCCATGTTGAATGTGTGCCCCTGCTTGTTTAGGTAAGAGTCTGTGATACGTGATTTATTTTGAGGTTGTGTTTGTTTGTTTTAGTATGGGGATACTGTATTTTATTTGTTCGGGCCTTGAAAAAGGTCTTAAAAAGTCTTATGAATATGCTATGAAACAGTGCAAATTAGTACCATTTATTTTTTGGGGGAAACTGTGTTATTAAAGAATAATAATGCTAAAGAATTTCTTCATGCCTTAAGGGACGGTCACACTACACTTTGTGCTCCATTCACTCCCATTCAAACACAGGAGACCAGAAACGCAAGATCGTGCAAATAAATTTTTACAACACTGCAAACCGCTAATCTGTATGACGAGAGATTACATGATCAATAGAAGTTCAAAACGTCAAATGCTGACCACTTGGCTCAATACAAAGAATACATACAGTATTTTAAAGCTGTTTATATTTTTTAAATAATATTATTTGTGATGTATTATTTACTTACACCAGAAGCCATACCCTGTGACAACATATCCTGCTCTGTTATGTTGTCCGTAAAAATGTTACGTGTTCAAGACCAGTGTGTCCGCCACATTAGGGCTGCATCAACTAGTCATGCTAAAATAGGTGCACAAAATGTATAGCATACATCTTAAAGGTATGCACGTTATTTGTAAGAGAGACATAGGCATGGAGAAACATGCATTTTTATTTTAATGCTGGAAATGCTGGTCTTTATCCATTATAATTATTTGTAATAGTTAATCAACATTAATGCTTTTGTTAATATTTTTTAATGACATTTGAGCTATTATATAACATTACAAACATCATGTGTATTGAATATATTTTGTTAATTACTCATAAATGCTGAATAATTGTCAACTTTCTTGATTACCACAATAATTAATTTATTAGCGAAATAATTGATCAAGTGCTTGATACAATTTATTGGTTATGTAATAGTTATCCGCTTTACTTGGTAGCGGTGTTCTTAGAAGAAAATGATAATGAGGAACTTGTTTGACAAATTTTAGAGATTAATTGGATCAGTTATTTTGAGTGTGTAAATTCAATCATTACACCTCTCAAACGTAGTAATACATTTACAATTTGAATTTTTCTCAACATCCTCTTGTTCATATTGTTTTTGTTAAGTTGCTCTGTTGGTGTTGATGAGATACACTGACCTGCTGAACATGGAAATAACTCAAATGTGAAATTGTGTATCTTATTCTAAAATGTGGTGGTGTTGATTTTTTTTCTTCTCAGGAGCAGAAGATTTGCCAACGGTATGATGAGCTGATGACCGAGTGGGAGAAAAAAGTTGAGCGAATGGAGAACAACCCTCGCCGTAAAGCCAAAGAAAGCCGCACACGTGAATACTACGAGAGACAATTCCCTGAGATTCGCAAACAGCGCGAACAACAAGAACGCTTCCAGAGGTCAGCTGGGCCTCCCACTTTCCCTTATGACCCATTAAAAGCTCTGTCAAACACACACATTATCTGGTATTGCTTTTCCCTGACACAGTTGTGATGTAACATCTTGTGTAAATACTCGAGACGCAGTGTTCAGTCCTGACTCAGCAGTTAACTAATCAGGATTAAGGTTCCCGCACTAGGGTCAGCGGGGTTACTAGGGCTATGACAGTTCCTAGTACAGAGATCGCAGGGCTTCCCTGAATTACAGGGAACTCTTTCTGGAATACCAGTAAAGCGGAACCAATAAACATTCACATAACATTGACCTTGATGCCCCAAAAGCACAGACACTGTTTTTTTGTTGATAAATTGACCAAAGTAACCAGTTTATTGCAAGAGTTTTTTATTACATTGTAAGCGCCAATATGTGTGGGTTCCGATTCTAAATATTGCCCAATATTAGACCAGCAAGGATAGTCCTTAGTCAGGGTAGACACCATTTGATTTAATTTAATTTTCACTGTGAGAAATAGCTGCGATGGATGGATGGATGGATGGATGGATGTGAGAAATAGACATGTAAATGTCCATAGTAACGTTTAATTATCACCCATCTTTTCTTGAGTTTTTAACATCCAAGGTATTTAACGTCACAAACTGTTGAATAGACTGTACTTCTATCCTTCACAAGCTTGTTTTCAATTGCAAAAATTTTAATTTGTCTACACTGACTAAGGTCTATTGGCCTTGACTTGTATACCAAAACAACACCATTTCAGACATTCTGATTAGTGCGAATCATCTGTCCTTTTTTCTGTACGTTATTATTTTTTTTTATAGTTTGAAAGGTTGCAGGTTTTCGAGCTGCAGTTCTGTTCATTCAGGTCAAACCTGCAGACTTTAGTGAGTGATGATTGACTATCTTGATTGGTTTAGAGACTGTTCCAGCAACAATAGCTACATATGCTGGCTTGTTTAAAATAAAGAACTTCAGAGCTCATGAATAGACCCAGAGGAAACTAGCCAGCTAGCTGGAACTGCTGCTTCCAAGACTTTTTGTGGGAGAAGAAACAGGGTGGGACTCTGGGCTCGTAGCTTGCTTGGGAAAGCAATGTTACATGGTTCAGAGACAACAAAGCAGGAACAGAGAATACATTTCTCAAACAATGCTTCATCTTTCTCTTATTTAGGGTGGGCCAGAGGGGCACAGGTCTGTCTGCCACCATTGCAAGAAGTGAACATGAGATATCTGAGATCATTGATGGCCTCTCGGAGCAGGAGGTAAACCAGTGGTTTTAATGTCTGATCTTATAACCCTAATTGAAGTCTGATGATTTGGGCTTTATATCCCTGGTTAAAGAAGTGATTTGAAGGGAATTTTTGAGTTTTACCCAGAAGAATTGCACTTAATCATATACCCCATCCATCTCCCACACATCAGAGTTAATTTTTTCCTGTGAGCCACCGAGTTAGTATTTACATAGGAGTAATGTTAGTAACCTGTAGCCAAACTTTTGTCTACTTTGCAGCTTTTTCTGGCCAAGAACCGGCTACTTGGTTAAAAAGAGACTGTCTGAGGGATGTAATGTAATGCCACCAACCACGGTTTGTTTTTTAAACTAGAAATTAGCACAAATTTGTGTAAACCGCTAAATACACTCTATGAGCACTTTTTTAGGTACATCTGTACACCTACTTATTTATGCAACATCAACCATCAGAATTGGGGAAAAAGTGATCTCAGTGGCATGATTGTTGGTGCCAGATGGGCTGGTTTGAGTATTTCTGTAACTGGTGATCTCCTGGGCACAACAGTTTTAGAGTTTACTCAGAATGGTGCCAAAAACAAAAAATATCCAGTGAGCGGCAGTTCTGCAGACTGAAAGGCCTTGTTTGATGAGTGCGGTCAATGGAGAATGGCCATAGTGGTTTGATCTGACAGAAAGGCTACGGTAACTCGGATAACTACTCTGTACAATTGTAGTGAGAGGAATAGCTTCTCAGAGTCCACAACAGGAACCTTGAGGTGGATGGACTACAAAAACAGAAGACCATGTTGGGCACTTTATTAGGACCTTAGTGTTCCTAATAAAGTGCTAGTCAGTGTATTTCATAGAGACAACTCAGAAAACGAAGCAGAATATACAGTTACGCTCATTGTTATTGAGATATATGTTTTATGTACAGTTTGTGAGCCTCAAATATAATTTAAAGATTTGACACTCTAACATGGCAAACTTTGGCAAGTCTAGTGATTTGTGATTGGGTCATCCTGACAAGTGCTAATAATCAACTCTGTATTATTTAAATAAAATTGAGTTTCCACCTGGAAAAAACTGTGCAGCCTGACTCTGAAATTAAGTTGCAGCTGGGCAATCTGATTGGAGCTTGTGATTTATTTATTTATTTTTTATACAAGTGCTTTCCAGTTTTTTGTGTGCAGTTTGCATCAGACATTTAGTGAACGGACTGTGGGTATCCCTTTGGCATGCTGTCAGAGGTTTAGACTAATGTCATCAAGTGCTACAGAACCATCTTGGACCTCAATACATTTGTGTCTTTCTCAGAACAATGAGAAGCAAATGAGGCAGTTGTCCGTTATTCCTCCCATGATGTATGACTCCGAGCAACGGAGAGTGAAATTTATCAATATGAACGGCCTGATGGATGACCCCATGAAGGTGTACAAATCACGCCAGTTCATGAATGTCTGGACAGAACACGAGAAGGAGATCTTCAAGGAAAAGTGAGTAGCTGTGGCTCCTGTCGGTGTGTAAAGGTGAGTTTGTGTAACTCGTGTTTAATTTTCTTACTTTCTCTATTCTGGCATATAGGTTTGTGCAGCACCCAAAGAACTTCTGGCTGATTGCTTCATTTCTGGAGAGAAAGGTGTGTTTTTCTGGTGTCTTTTTTTCTTATTTAAGTATGGTAAACCGCATTCAAACGCAGACCTTCCCTGGATGTTCACAATGTTTTTTTTATAGTGTTGATTGTATTTTCTTCTCGGATACAAATCCAAGTGAGACAGCTGTATTTATATTCTCTTTCTATCTTTCTGCAGTGTGTGTCTGATTGTGTGCTGTACTATTATTTGACTAAGAAGAGTCAGAACTATAAAACTCTCGTCCGACGGAACTTTGGCAGTCGGCGACGAAGGAATCAGGTATTAAAAAACAAAAAAAAACAATGTTTGTTTCCCCTCCAACTGTGCCCTTTTACTACTACTATCAGTGTTCCTACAGTCCTTGAAAACCTGAAAAAATCATTGAATTTGTAAAATCATAAAATTATTTCAGTGCTTTGAATATATAATGGATATTTATGTCTTTAAAAGTTATGGAAAAGTAATTGAAATATCTATTGTGAATAGAACTTGTTCTAGTGACATAATAAATTGAACAGAATTTGTTCGGATACAGGGATTGTGAGTGTAATCTCTATAAAACGATTTTTAAAAACCCTTATCCAGTAATCTCGAACCACAGAAAAAGTCAGAAATTCTTTGGTTAAAAGGTGTGGAAACCCTGCTGTATTCTCTAACTCTATGGATATGTGTGTTGGATAGATGGGTAGATAGTTGGACTTCTGGGTAAAATGTCTTTTGTTGTGTCAGAGGCTTTGCATTTGAGATGTGGTTTGATGGTGTTGTTGGACTAAAGAGGCCCACTAGTGTTCAGTATGCACTATTCGAATGTGTGTTTGTGTTTGTGTGTGTGTGTGTGTGTGTGTGTGTGTGTGTGTGTGTGTGTGTGTGTTTGTTTTCAAATGGCTCTGCATTTGTGTTTTGAAAGTTGTCTAATGCAAAGTTTTGTATTTAATTTATTAAGAGAGGGTGTGTTTCATGGTAGTTTTTGTAAGCGTTTCACTCTGTGTGTGCGTGCGTGCGCAGGTAATCAGTCAAAAATTCATCTGTGCTTTGAGAGTCTCTCTCTCGCACTCTCTCTCTCTCTCTCGCACTCTGATTTATGGAGGGCGACACAGCTTTCCAGGAATCTGTTTTATCTGTTTGGCACAGCTGAGAGGCTCCATGCTGCTGTCAGGGATCAAAAGAGAAAGAAAGGGAGCAGTTTCAGACTAGAGGTCAAGCGATATGAGTTTTTTAAAATTGCTGAAATTATAACGATATATCACACAATTTAATATAAATGGTAAATTGTATATATAAATAATAATAATAAAAAAATGAACTTTTAGCATTATATTTACTCAAGTTTTTTTGGATGAAACGCCTGAACTCTTTAAGCATCATAAGCTCATACATTTCTGTTGTGGCTCTGATATGTGGGATGGTTTAAATGAGAATGTGTGTGCATCTCAATCTGCTCCCTAGTTCAGTAGTCAGGGCACTGGTCAGGAAGTCAGCCATTTCTACTTTCACTCCCTATGCACCATATGAACCTGGGAGCATTGTTGCTCTGCTCACTGTGGATGTTTCTCAATGCTATTTGCATATGCTAACTTGCATTATTTTAAATTCTTGCTAAACTACCTTGAAAGAACGAACTCCGAAAGACTTAAAACACATCTATTGCAAGCTTTGAGATTTGCTGCGATCTTCCTGTTGCACAACTGCCCGTCCCAGGACATATGAAGCCACTGAGAGAACTGGCATTATTGATAGCTTTATTATTCTAACACAAATTAGGTTTTGCAGGACTAGAAATATGTTAAAAGAATAAAGTCTGTTAACACTTATCCATGTGTTTATTACTTTATTAAAAAGATGCCCAACAAAACATGTTGACGGAGAATGATGACTCATGAGCCATCAGACTTTCACATGCTTACAGAGGGAAACTCTGGAGGGAAAACATGATAAATGTCGTTCTGCCACCTTAGTGCCACTATGACCTCTGGGTCTTCAAATGGGTTCTTGCCCACAAGTCACCACCCGATGCATCCTCGATATTCAGCCTGATCAAGAACACATCTGGGTAATTTTATGCGTTCTCTGTACTTGCGCTCTTAAGTATTGAAATAGAATTTCAGCAGTGGATGATGATGACGAATGCATAAAATCAAAATTGGCCCTAATTACTTTAATACATGTTCCTGGTCCTATTGTACATGAGCCAAAGTTTAAGCACAATTTGTGTAGAGAAATATCTTTGCCATCGAACGTCCATCAGGTGAAATACTTGATAACATGGGTTACCATTTATATGATTGTATTTCGGCTGCGTAATTTTGTTGTGCAAAAGGTAAGTCACATTACAGAAGTAAAATGGGTTTGAGAATGTTGTATCATGTTGACTTTAAAACAACAGTCATAATTGGTTATTGTACCTGTGTTATGTTTTTGCATATTTGGCAAAGTTTCATCACACATTTATGCTGACAGAAAAGAACTGCAAAAGATGCATAGAGCAACAGATAATGCAATCTGTCCCAATCCTTTTCTCTTGCTTTGGGCATGTAATCGCTCACGAGTTAGCATTCTTTCTGCCTGAGCAAGGACAGTGTTTGCTCTATGTATAAGTAATATATCTTTGATATTATTATACGCATGGTGAGATGATCAGCTAAATGACCCTTCTAACTCGATTAGCCCTCCCTTGTGTGTAAGCAGCTGGTGTATGGAGTTGGCATTAATTACAGCTATATTTTAGGCTATGTAAACAACACAGACAGCACTGCATAACAGGTTGTGCAACAGAGGCCTTCTGTAAGTACCACTGTCACACAGATCACAAGCCGAGGCTGCAGGTCATTGAATGTGTTTTTGACATGCACCAACACCATCATCCCAGCTATTCTCTGTACTTAATTACACCAAATCTCTGTTCCCACATCTATCTGTCAGTGGATCACCAGCTTTCTGATGGACAGGCAGCAGCTAGTGAGATGGGGCAATTCACTTCCAGCACATGTATAATCAGCACTGGTTCCCCCCCCAGGGATGTGTGCTCTCCCCACTACCCTTCTCCCTGTATACCAATGACTGCACAGCCAAGGACCCCTTTGTTAAGCTCCTGAAGTTTGCAGATTACACTACTGTCATCAGTCTCATCCAAGATGATGATGAGTCTGTATACAGCAGGGAGGTTTAACGGCTGGCTCACTGGTGCAGTCAAAACCTGGAGCTGAACACACTCAAAACAGTGGAGATGAAAGTGGAATTTAGGAGGAATACCCCAACATTGACCCAACTCACCATTCTGAACAGCACTGTGGGCAGCAGTGGAGTCATTCAGGGTCCTGGTCACTTCCATCTCACAGGACATGAAGTGGGAGACCCACATTTACTCCATTGTGAAAAGGGCTCACAAGAGGTTGTACTTCATTCATCAGCTGAGGAAGTTCAACCTGCCACATGCGCTGCTGATCCAGTTCTACTCAGCAGTCACTGAGTCTGTCCTCTGCACTTCAATATCTGTCTGGTTTGGTTCAGCTACTAAATCGGACATCAGAAGACTACAAAGGACAGTACGGACCACTGAGAGGATTATTGGTTGCTCCCTGCCTTCCCTTCAAGAACTGTACACTTCCAGAGTGAGGAAAAGGGCTGGAAAAACTCTGGAACCCACTCACCCTGCCCACTACCTTTTTGAAAAGTTACCTTCTGGCAGGCACTACAGAGCACCAGAACTGTCAGGCACAAAAACAGTTTTTTCCCTCTATCCATCTCATGAACAGTTAAAACTGCCCCATTGAGCAATAATTATGTGCAATACACAGCTTAGTCTATTTATATTTATCCAAAATACCCTACCTCTTCTGCCATACATTCTTTTGCATCTTATATAATAGATTTGTACATGCGTATATGTATGTGTGTGTGTGTGTGTGTGTGTATATATATATATATATATATATATATAATGTATGTGTGTGTGTGTGTGTGTATAATACACTCACCTAAAGGATTATTAGGAACACCATACTAATACTGTGTTTGACCCCCTTTCGCCTTCAGAACTGCCTTAATTCTACGTGGCATTGATTCAACAAGGTGCTGAAAGCATTCTTTAGAAATGTTGGCCCATATTGATAGGATAGCATCTTGCAGTTGATGGAGATTTGTGGGATGCACATCCAGGGCACGAAGCTCCCGTTCCACCACATCCCAAAGATGCTCTATTGGGTTGAGATCTGGTGACTGTGGGGGCCATTTTAGTACAGTGAACTCATTGTCATGTTCAAGAAACCAATTTGAAATGATTCGAGCTTTGTGACATGGTGCATTATCCTGCTGGAATTAGCCATCAGAGGATGGGTACATGGTGGCCATAAAGGGATGGAAACAATGCTCAGGTAGGCCGTGGCATTTAAACGATGCCCAATTGGCACTAAGGGGCCTAAAGTGTGCCAAGAAAACATCCCCCACACCATTACACCACCACCACCACCAGCCTGCACAGTGGTAACAAGGCATGATGGATCCATGTTCTCATTCTGTTTACGCCAAATTCTGACTCTACCATCTGAATGTCTCAACAGAAATCGAGACTCATCAGACCAGGCAACATTTTTCCAGTCTTCAACTGTCCAATTTTGGTGAGCTCTTGCAAATTGTAGCCTCTTTTTCCTATTTGTAGTGGAGATGAGTGGTACCCGGTGGGGTCTTCTGCTGTTGTAGCCCATCCGCCTCAAGGTTGTGCGTGTTGTGGCTTCACAAATGCTTTGCTGCATACCTCGGTTGTAACGAGTGGTTATTTCAGTCAAAGTTGCTCTTCTATCAGCTTGAATCAGTCGGCCCATTCTTCTCTGACCTCTAGCATCAACAAGGCATTTTCGCCCACAGGACTGCCGCATACTGGATGTTTTTCCCTTTTCACACCATTCTTTGTAAACCCTAGAAATGGTTGTGCGTGAAAATCCCCGTAACTGAGCAGATTGTGAAATACTCAGACCGGCCCGTCTGGCACCAACAACCATGCCACGCTCAAAATTGCTTAAATCACCTTTCTTTCCCATTCTGACATCCAGTTTGGAGTTCAGGAGATTGTCTTGACCAGGACCACACCCCTAAATGCATTGAAGCAACTGCCATGTGATTGGTTGATTAGATAATTGCATTAATGAGAAATTGAACAGGTGTTCCTAATAATCCTTTAGGTGAGTGTGTGTGTATATATATATATATATATATATATATATATATATATATATGTATATATATGTATATATATGTATGTATGTATGTATGTATGTATGTGTATATATATATATATATATATACACTACCGTTCAAAAGTTTGGGGTCACATTGAAATGTCCTTATTTTTGAAGGAAAAGCACTGTACTTTTCAATGAAGACAACTTTAAACTAGTCTTAACTTTGAAGAAATACACTCTATACATTGCTAATGTGGTAAATGACTATTCTAGCTGCAAATGTCTGGTTTTTGGTGCAATATGTACATAGGTGTATAGAGGCCCATTTCCAGCAACTATCACTCCAGTGTTCTAATGGTACAATGTGTTTGCTCATTGGCTCAGAAGGCTAATTGATGATTAGAAAACCCTTGTGCAATCATGTTCACACATCTGAAAACAGTTTAGGTCGTTACAGAAGCTACAAAACTGACCTTCCTTTGAGCAGATTGAGTTTCTGGAGCATCACATTTGTGGGGTCAATTAAACGCTCAAAATGGCCAGAAAAAGAGAACTTTCATCTGAAACTCGACAGTCTATTCTTGTCCTTAGAAATGAAGGCTATTCCATGCGAGACATTGCTAAGAAATTGAAGATTTCCTACAACGGTGTGTACTACTCCCTTCAGAGGACAGCACAAACAGGCTCTAACCAGAGTAGAAAAAGAAGTGGGAGGCCGCGTTGCACAACTGAGCAAGAAGATATGTACATTAGAGTCTCTAGTTTGAGAAACAGACGCCTCACAGGTCCCCAACTGGCATCTTCATTAAATAGTACCCGCAAAACACCAGTGTCAACATGTACAGTGAAGAGGCGGCTGCGGGATTCTGGGCTTCAGGGCAGAGTGGCAAAGAAAAAGCCATATCTGAGACTGGCCAATAAAAGAAAAAGATTAAGATGGGCAAAAGAACACAGACATTGGACAGAGGAAGACTGGAAAAAAGTGTTGTGGACAGATGAATCCAAGTTTGAGGTGTTTGGATCACAAAGAAGAACATTTGTGAGACGCAGAACAAATGAAAAGATGCTGGAAGAATGCCTGACGCCATCTGTTAAGCATGGTGGAGGTAATATAATGGTCTGGGGTTGCTTTGGTGCTGGTAAGGTGGGAGATTTGTACAGGGTAAAAGGGATTCTGAATAAGGAAGGCTATCACTCCATTTTGCAACGCCATGCCATACCCAGTGGACAGCGCTTGATTGGAGCCAATTTCATCCTACAACAGGACAATGACCCTAAACACACCTCCAAATTGTGCAAGAACTATTTAGAGCAGAAGCAGGCAGCTGGTATTCTATCGGTAATGGAGTGGCCAGCGCAGTCACCAGATCTGAACCCCATTGAGCTGTTGTGGGAGCAGCTTGACCGTATGGTACGCAAGAAGTGCCCATCCAACCAATCCAACTTGTGGGAGCTGCTTCTGGAAGCGTGGGGTGCAATTTCTCCAGATTACCTCAACAAATTAACAGCTAGAATGCCAAAGGTCTGCAATGCTGTAATTGCTGCAGATGGAGGATTCTTTGACGAAAGCAAAGTTTGATGTAAAAAAAATCTTATTTCAAATACAAATCATTATTTCTAACCTTGTCAATGTCTTGTCTCTATTTTCTATTCATTTCACAACGTATGGTGGTGAATAAGTGTGACTTTTCAGGAAAACACAAAATTGTTTGGGTGACCCCAAACTTTTGAACGGTAGTGTATATACACACATACACACACACACACACACACACACACACACACACACACACACAGTACTTTGTAAACGTTTTAGGCACTTAAGATGTTTCACAAAAACATTTGAAAGATGGTTATTTATATCTTCAGCTTTAGTGTGTCAATAGGAAATTACATTTTAGACTCCCAAACATTACTTTTGCAATTAGAAAAGATTAGAATAGAAGAACAGGGAGCTCTGCAACGGATGTCATGGTTTCCACAGAACATCGAGTCAGTCTGGGATTATATAAAGAGACAGAAGCAATTGTTACAGTCTAAATAGATAGAAGCACTGTTGCAAATTCTCCAAGAAGCTTGGAGCATCCTATCTGCCAACAACCAAGAAAAACTGTGTCCAGGTTTACCTAGAAGAATTGGCGCTGTTAGGTAGCCACTCCAAATATTGATTTGGCTTTGTTTATTGGACTTTGTGTGATGTTAATTGATAAATGTTAATTAATAATTGATATATAGTGTTATGTAATTATTTTGAAGACATCCTCACAGTGCAACATTTGCACAGTACTGTATATATAATGTAACTTGTCTTATTGTGTATTTCTATATATACTTACATTTTCTATTCACTTTTTGTTTATTCTATTTTTTTATTATTATCTCTATTGCTGTATTGTTTGTGCACTGGAAGCTTCTGTCAGCAAGACAAATTCCTTTTATGTGTAAGCATATTTGACAATAAAGCATATTCTGATTGAGTCAGGAGTTGAGCTACAGTAATGAGGTGAACTGATCTGCTTTACACACACACATTTCCTGACCCTGCAGCCTTCAGAAGCCCCAGGTGATTTGAGCAAGCAGGCGTATGTGCAGCTGTTTTCGTTTGCATGTGCATACAGAACAGCGAAGATAAGTGATTCCCTGTGTTTCTTTAGCTACCTGGCAATCTGTATTACAGCTCAATTTACAGCAGTCAGAGTTTCATGTACCACCTGATTGAAAGATTCCTACGTTCACATACTGATTAAACAGAGGACAATCTATCTAATCTTTAAAATGCTCTGAGTTTATGTGAGTGTATGCAATAGGGCCTCTTAACTGAGTGTGTGGGTGGGTGGAGTGTATGACCCTACTCCACATTAGAGACCCATAAAAGTGTTTGTGTCAGTTCAGTTCACGTGGAGTTCTGAACACTGTTCCAAACTTCTGCTCGTGCTTTCTGTTCCCAGAGTCCCCAGATAACATTTGAGAGAGAGCGAGAGAGAGTTTAGAGAGAGAAAGAGAGAGAGAGAGAGAGAGAGAGAGGGAGAGCGAGTACAAGCCAGGACAATATGCATAAGAGAAATTTCTTATTTATTCCTTTATAACAAAAAAAAACTTAATTGGCAGCTCATCTGTTTTGCTGTCCCCCCCAGTGCCCTGACACTTTCAGAGAAAGAAGGAGGGTTTGAGAATGTGTGTGTGTATGCAAGACACCCCTCCTGAGTTCTGCATAGTGGTATGTGCCGTTTGTACCGACACCTGTGAGAAAGTTGTAGAGCAGCTTGCTGTGCCAATCAAAATCCTGACTGGGCCTGGTTAAGATCGGGACATTTTTTTAGGGGCAGATAATCGTAAATGAAGGTACTGTAAAAATCATGTGTGACCTGTGCGTATGAGTTGAAATTTATTTTGTGTGTGAAGAAAGACCACAGAGTGATTTGGGAAAAATGAAACTATCACAGATTTGTAGGAAATAGGTTTGGTTATACAGTTTAGTGGTCATTACAAAGAGTTGACTAATCAGAATCAGGTATTCCAGAGAGTCATTATTAATATTGTTAATGAAAGTCATTATAAAGTGTGAATCTAGCCAATACAGTAGACAATATTTTACCAATTTATCTTTTAAATAATTAGCGAATCTTGTTATGGTAAATCAGGGCTCAACAGTATGCTGGCCTATTTGGGCCAGAACTTCAAATTTTTACTTCCCTGTCAACATTTTCACTGCTCAGACCACAAAATATAATAAATGTTAATTTTAGCAATATATTGTTATATGTTCCAGAAAAAAGCATTTATATTTTTCTTTTAAATACAAAATAAACTTATTTTTTAATTTACACATTTACAATGAATATAAGATTGTGAACTGGCCAGAAGCGCTCTCGCATTGGCCCACAGGGCCAGCGGGTCTTTCTTATTGTTGAGTTCTGACAGAATTGTTTTTTGTGTCTTTGCTAGGTTGATATTTTTTCTGCTGCTTCTGCTTTTACATTTCTGCTTCTGCTGTTTCTGCTGGCCCAGTAGTTCAGAATTTTACTTGCCCTGCTAACATTTTCACTGTCCCCACAACAAAAATTGTAAACATTATTAATAAGTGGAAGAAAATATATTAGTTTTATTGTTGTTTAGTGTTAAATTTTCTTTATAAAAACAAACTTTTTAATTTGCAATAGAGGAAATTCTGCAATTATAATGAAACTCCATGAACTATGAATTTATACTTTTATGAATACATACTTTTGCAAAACATTATGGCATATGGTGCCAAATATCATCTGTGTAGCTATGTTAAAGGTGCAGTATATAAGATTCAGAAACACTTGGTATTAATGACACCTGTGGCCGTTAAGTGAACTGCAGCCAGCTACCTGTTGCTCGTGCTCTTGCTCGTGCACACACTACATACGGACATGAGTGAGCGTACATCAACCAAAATGTTGACGTAACGTAAGAGAATGAATGTGATTCACCGACATCATGCTGACAGATGAGGTAGCATAATTAAAATTACGCTTAGGATTATTTTACTAGAAACTGAGACTGTGTATTAAATTTTATTTTCCAGTGCTGGACTGCATTTATACGATGTCCTATGTTGGCGTTAGCTAGCTAGCCAGCTTTATCAATAGCTGTTATATGGTGGATGATGACAGTAGCTGTTTATAAAATAGACTGTACATTATAAATATGTTGACACAATTCAGTATTGATGTGATTCCATCATAAATGTAGTTTTTATATATTGATACGCAATTGTTTTATACTAATAGAATGTATATATTTTCTGTATAACCAAGTTACGTTACACTATTGAATGGGTATTTTTGCATTATTTTAAACATTGTCTAGCATTCATTTCATGTGTTGGTGTAATTTACCTTGCTGAATAATTACATCAGTTACTGTGAATCAGCATTCCTGACTTTTAGTATAAAGAGAAGCTTATTGAAATTATTTGACAGATACGAAGCAAGGTAGCTTGCAATTTGTCAGTGTTAGCAGGCCAGATCAAGTTAGCTAAAATTACACAGATCAATACTTATGACACTATATTTCACATGCTTTGCAGTTAGGCAAGTTTACCTGTCTAATAAGAAGAATGGAAATTCAGGGTCAGTTTTGATCCCCAAAACCGAACAAAGGTCCCTCCAGGAATCAAATGCCCTGCCGATGGTCCTATTGCTCGACCAAGTTTCTGCTTAGCCAGACTGGATTCAGTAGATAAATGTGTTTTTGTTTTGTTTTCACTTACTCAGAGTTTGTGTAGGAGTCGGTGTTGTGCTGTGAGCCGGACATTTGCTAGATTCCATCTCTAAGATAAAGTTGCCTAGTGTTGCAGCGGAAGAGAAGCAATTACTGAGGCAAAGCTCTCGGGAGCGTGCATAAATGTCACATTCTTTGGATTTTCCTTGCAAAACCGGCCCGCTCCCTTCGCATGAAAATCAGTCTACAGGCTTTAATAGGCAATCTAGGAATGCATTTAAGTTGCGTTGCAAGATGTTTACACACTGGCAAAAAAAGGATGAATATTACATGAAAATTGTTACATATTGCACTTTTAAAATGCATCTATGTCAGTCAACCAGTTATCTTACCATGGTGACCTATTTGTTGACAGAATTCACTACAAAAACATTTATACATCACAGAAAACCAAGTGTTTGGCATAAGTAATTTAAGGCAAAAGACACCTTATCAGCACATGCAAGATATCACAACAACACAGCATTTTTCCTATTGGGCAAGTTACAGTTCAGTGAAAAGAAGTGAAAGGGGGGTCACAGGCAAGGAATTATTGTGCAGGGAGCTGCCTGGAAAAAAATCTACTCCACTAGTACACAATTTATTTGATGTTATTTATTTAAGGGTAAATGATCACAGCATTTAGAGTGGGCACAATCCCATAAAAAAGATCCAGATTAATCAGACAATCTGAAATGTACTAGGGTTTTGTTTTTGCTCTCTCAGCTTCTTTTCCACCTCTGAACTAAATAAAAAAATTATATATATATATATATATATATATATATATATTTATTATTATTATATATTTTTTTTTTATTTTTTTTTTTTATTATTATTATTTTTGCTGGGAATTGTAAAACTTCCAAAGATGGGTCAGCGATATGACCAAAATCTTATGGTTGAAGTCAGAAGTTTACATACACTTAGGTTGAAATCATTAAAAATCATTAAAAAAAAAATTTAACCACTCCACATATTTAATATTTGCAAACTATAGTTTGGCAAGTAATTTAGGACAACTACTTTGTGTATGACACAAGTAATTCTTCCAACAATTATTTACAGTCGAATAGATTCAATTTTATTTGACTATCACAATTCAAATGGTCAGAAGTTTACTACATGCACTAAGTTGACTGTGCCTTTAAGCACCTTGGACAATTCCAGAAAATTATGTCTAGCCTTTAGACAATTAGCTTCTAATAGGAGGTGTACTGAATTGGAGGAGTACCTGTGGGTGTATTTAAGGCTTACTTCAAACTCAGTGTCTCTTTGCTTGACATCATGGGACAATCAAAAGAAATCAGCAAAGAACTTAGTAAAAAACATAGTGGACTTCCACAAGTCTGGTTCATCCTTGGGAACAATTTTCAAATGCCTGAAGGAACCACGTTCATCTGTACAAACAATAGTATGCAAGTATAAACACCATTGGACCTCGCAGGCATCAACCCGCTCAGGAAGGAGATATATTCTGTCTCCTAGAGATTAATGTAGTTTGGTGCGACAAGTGCAAATCAATCCCAGAACAACAGCAAAGGAACTTGTGAAGATGCTGGAGGAAACAGATTGACAAGTATCTATATCCACAGTAAAACAAGTCCTATATCGACATAACCTGATAGGCTGCTCAGCAAGGAAGAAGCCACTGCTCCAAAAATGCAATAAAGTTAAAGCTCGGTCGCAAATGGGTCTTCTAAGTCAAGTCAAGTGGTTTTTATTGTCGTTTCAACCATATACAGTTAGTACAGTACACAGTGAAATGAGACAACGTTCCTCCAGGACCATGGTGCTACATAAAATAACACAGGACAAACACAGAACCACATGAGACTACACAGCCTAAATAAAATACCTATATAAAGTGCACGTGCAAAAACGTGTACAAAAGTACGGGACAGTGCAATACATTTCTAACAATGAACAGGACAATAGGCACAGTGATAGACAGTGCAGCGCCGACCAGTACACAGTAGTGCAAAAAACGATGACAGTTACTAAATGCCAAATGTAAACATAACATACTATGAGATAGTGTTCTATGCACATAGCAGTTATTGAGTTAGCAATGATGGCTTGGGGGAAGAAGCTGTTACACAGTCTGGCCGTGAGGGCCCGAATGCTTCGGTACCTCTTGCCAGACGGCAGGAGGCTAAAGAGTTTGTGTGAGGGGTGTGCGGGATCCTCCACAATGCTGGTTGCTTTGCGGATACAGTGTTTTATGTAAATGTCTTTGATGGAGGGAAGAGAGACCCCAATGATCTTCTCAGCTGTTCTCATTATCCTCTGCAGGGCTTTGCGGTCCGAACCAGTGCAAGTCCCAAACCAGGCAGTGATGCGGCTGTTCAGGATGCTCTCAGTAGTCCCTCTATAGAATGTTGTGAGGATGGTGGGTGGGAGATGTGCTTTCCTCAGCCTTCAAAGAAAGTAGAGACGCTGCTGGGCTTTCTTGTTAATAGAGCTGGTGTTGAGGGACCAGGTAAGGTTCTCTGCCAGGTGAACACCAAGGAATTTGGTGCTCTTGACGATCTCCACAGAGGAGCCGTCGATGTTCAGCGGAGAACGTTCACTTTGTGCTTTCCTAAAGTCAACAACCATCTCTTTTGTTTTGTCGACATTCAGGGACAGGTTGTTGGCTCTACACCAGTCCGTTAGACGCTGTACCTCCTCTCTGTATGCTGACTCGTCGTTCTTGCTGATGAGACCCACCACGGTTGTGTCATCGGCGAACTTGATGATGTGATTCGAGCTGTGCATTGCTGCACAGTCATGAGTCAGCAGAGTGAACAGCAGTGGACTGAGCACACAGCCCTGGGGGGGCCCAGTGCTCAGTGTGGTGGTGGTGGAGATGCTGTTCCCGATCCGGACTGACTGAGGTCTCCCAGTCAGGAAGTCCAGGATCCAGTTGCAGAGGGAGGTGTCCAGGCCCAGCAGGTTCAGCTTTCCAATCAGGTGCTGAGGAATTATTGTGTTGAATGCTGAGCTGAAGTCTATGAACAGCATTCGAACATATGAGTCCTTTTTGTCTAGGTGGGTGAGGGCCAGATGGAGGGTTGTGGCGATGGCATCGTCCGTTGAACGGTTTGGATGATACGCAAACTGCAGTGGGTCCAGTGAGGGGGGCAGCTGGGTCTTAATGTGCCTCATGACGAGCCTCTCGAAGCACTTCATGATGATTGGTGTGAGTGCGACGGGACAGTAGTCATTGAGGCAGGACACTGAAGACTTCTTTGGCATGGGAATGATGGTGGTGGCCTTGAAGCACGTTGGAACGACGGCGCTGCTCAGAGAGATGTTGAAGATGTCGGTAAGAACATCTGTCAGCTGGTCTGTACATCCTCTGAGCACTCTGCCAGGAATGTTGTCTGGTCCAGCGGCCTTCCGTGGGTTGACTCTACGTAGAGTTTTCCTCACATCCGCCGTGGTGAGACAGAGCACCTTGCCGTTGGGAGGAGGGGTGGTCTTCCTCGCCACCACGTCGTTCTGCACTTCAAACCGAGCGTAGAAGTCGTTCAGCGCATCTGGAACGGAGGCATCTTTGTCACAGGCAACGGATGTTGTCCTGTAGTTGGTGATGGCCTGGATGCCTGCCACATGCGCCGCGTGTCACCGCTGTCCTCGAAGTGACTGTGGATTCTCTGGGCGTGTACGCGCTTTGCCTCTCTGATGGCCCGGGACAGTTTGGCCCTAGCTGTTCTTAGGGCTGCCTTATCGCCTGCTCTGAAGGCGGAGTCTTGGGTCTTCAGCAGTGTGCGCACCTCCGCAGTCATCCACGGCTTCTGGTTGGAGCGTGTGGTGATGGTCTTGGAAAAAGTGACATCATCAATGCACTTGCTGATGTAGCTGGTCACTGATGCTGTGTATTCCTCCAAGTTGGTAGAGTCGCCATATGTTGCAGCTTCCCTAAACATGTGCCAGTCAGTACACTCAAAACAGTCCTGAAGAGCAGGGATGGCTCCTGCTGGCAAGGTTTTCACCTGCTTCTGCAGCGGTTTTGTGCGTCTGACGAGCAGTCTGTATGCTGGAATTAGCATAACAGAGATGTGGTCTGAGTAGCCGAGGTGGGGGCGGGGCTCTGCCCGGTACGCGCCTGGGATGTTCGTGTAAACAAGATCAAGCGTGTTCGCCCCTCTCGTTGCAAAGTCCACATATTGATGGAATTTAGGGAGCACTGTCTTGAGATTCGCATGGTTGAAATCTCCGGCGACAATAAACAGTCCGTCGGGGTGAGCGTTCTGCAGTTCGCTCATACCCCCATACAGTTCAAAGAGCGCTTCCTTAATGTTAGCGCTGGGGGGAATGTAAACTCCGGTTATGCAAACAGTGGTGAATTTCCATGGTAAATAAAAAGGTCTGCATCTAACAGTCACAAGCTCCAACAGCGATGAACAGTAGCTAGATACTAGCACAGAGTTCTTGCACCATTCCGTGTTGAAGTAAACACACAAGCCACCACCGCGAGTCTTACCGCAGAGAGCTGAATTTCTGTCGGCACGAAACGAGGCGAGCCCGTCTAGCTGAATGGCGGCGTCCGGAACTCTGTCGCTGAGCCACGTCTCCGTGAAAACAAAGACGCAGCAGTCTCTAAACTCACGCTGCGTAGCCTGCTGGAGTCGGATATAGTCCAGTTTATTGTCCAGGGAGCAAACATTTGAGAGCAGTATAGACGGGAGAGCTGGCCGGCTAGGGTTTGTTTTTAGCCTAGCATGGACCCCCGCCCTCTTTCCGCGCTTCCGCTTCCTCGCACACCGCTTACGACGTCACCCCCCCCCCCCCAGCCACCGGCATCAGGCGACGTCGAGGCCTGGTCTCCGTAGCAAGCCGAGTACGCACAGCGCCTCCCGCAGTTCATCATGCAGCTTGGTTTTTGCATGAGTCTTATAACTTAGTAGTGTTTGGCGATGGTAGACACGAACACCGGTTGCTCCGATGTCCATGTGCCGCAAAAGTCGGGCTTATTAAACAAAAATAGCACCATTTTGGATCCAGAGTGGCTGCTGCGTGCTACCGCGCTGCCATCTTGGATCAACCAAAAAAAAATAAAATAAAAAAAAATTATGGCCCCAAGCATACCTCCAAAGTTCTGGCAAAATATCTTAAGGACAACAAAGTCAATGTATTGGAGTGGCCATCACAAAGCCCTGACCTTAATCTGATGGAAATTTGTGGTCAGAACTGAAAAAGTGTGTGCGAGCAAGGAGGCCTACAAAGCTGATTTAGTTCCACCAGTTCTGTCTGGAGGAATGGGCCAAATTTCCAGCAACTCATTGTGAGAATCTTGTGGAAGGCTACCCAAAATGTTTGACCCAAGTTAAAAAATGTAAAGGTAATGCTAACAAATACTTACAAAGTGTATGTAAACTTCTGACCCACTGGGAATGTGATGAAAGAAATAAAAGTTGAAATAGATAATTCTCTCTACTATTATTCTGACCTTTCACATTCTTAAAATAGTGTTCCAAACTGACCTAAGACAGGCAATGTTTTCTTAAATATCAGGATTTCTAAAAAAACTGAGTTTTAATGTACTTGGCTAAGGTGTATGTAAACTTATCACGTTAGCGATATATACTGCTTTTGCTTTTTTGCTGAAGTTTGATGTTTCATAATCTTTTGATGTGAAGGCAAATGCTTAATTTATTTTGATTAGTTTTGCAGACAAAAATAAAATTGTGCCATAATATAAATTTAATTACAAAACTTTTTTCTTTTTTTTTAATAAGTTGTTGAAATGAATGGCTTTGGACCAAATAATAAAGAAAAGCAGCCAATAAGTGTCCAGAATAGATGGGAACTCCTTCAATACTGTATAAAAAGCATCCCAGGGTGATTCCTCAAGAAGTTGATTGAGAGTACATTTCTGCAAATTCTAGGCAAAGGGTGACTACTTTGAAGATGCTAAAATAAAACAAAGTTTTGATTTATTTAGAATTTTTTTAGAACATAATTCTGATAGTTCCATTTCTGTTATTCCAAATTTTTTTCTGACTTTACTGTTATTATGAACTGTACAAAAAAATAATAATAATTTGAATAATAATAATAAGTGACCCTAAATTTTTGACCAGTAGTATATATTACAATATAGTTAAATAAATAAAAAATCAATACAATTTTGTATATATTTAATAACCATATTGTTATGTCTGTTTTTTAATAATCCAGTCAGTCAATTAAATACTTTCTCTTTATATGGAACTTGAAAAACAAATTTTAAAAACAAAACAAATCAATTTGGTTTTAAATTAATCCTTAACTGCATGGCAATTTCACCAAACACTCTTACGTATTTGTGTATTTAGAGACTCAGCATGTATGTCTATCAAAAATGGATCGGATATTGTCGTAAATATTTTCAAAATTTACACTTAGAAAATAATAAAATAAAATACATTTGGATATACACTGGCGGTCAATACTTTTTAATAATTTACAGCGTTTGCTCTTATTGAAAGAAATTGATACTTTTCTTCTTTTTATCTTTCTTTTGGTTTTTCTGTTTCAAAAGTGGCTTTTTCTTTGCAATTCTTCTCATCAGGCCTGAACTGAACTAGAACTAGAGACTCTGATGTACTTATCCTCTTGTTTAGTTGTGCATCTGGCCTTCCACATCTCGTTCCGTCCTTGTTAGAGTCAGATGTCCTTTGTCTTTGAAGACTGTAGTGTACACCTTTGTATGAAATCTTCATGTTTTTGGCAATTTCAAGCATTGTATAGCCTTCATTCCTCAAAACATTTTTTTTTTACCTAATATTGACCTTAAGATGTGCCAGACTATTGCAAACTGTGTGGCAATAAGAAAACAAACACAAAGACAATGTTAAGCTTCATTTAACGAACCAAATAGCTTTCAACTGTGTAATGGCAAGTGATTTTCTAGTAGCAATTTAGCATGATTTCTCAAGGATAATTTGTTTGAGTAATGGTTGCTGGATTTGGGGCCTGTCTAGATTTGATAAAAAATATCTTTCAAATTGTGATGGTGCTTTTTTTTTACATCAGTAATGTCCTGACTATATGATCAGTTGCAAAATCTGTACATTATTCCAAACTTTTGGCCTCTAGTGTATATTGATGTTTTATTTTTTATATATCAAAGAGATAATGCAACAAATCAGGGCAAATCTACCAAAAATGGATGAGGTACGGGGTGAAATGGGGTCCCGGGTCTCTAAAGACCTGAGGTATGCGTTTAAGGGTTAACCTTACCATAATGCTAAATTTCACATTATGCCACATTTCAGTCTGATGTTGTTGACTAGTTTATTATTATTATTATTAACTTTCATTAAGAAACTCGACATCTCAAAGCAATGCAACAAAGTAAATAATACATGAAAAAAAAACTTTTCATTAGGCTCTAAATGATTTAAGAATAGAGAATATATGAATTTCTGTAGGCAAACATGGCCCGTTATGTATTCTAATATCTAACATTATGTGAACAGAATTTTATTAAGGTGATGTGTAATTTAAAAAACCTGCATGACACATCTTTTTAGCTGTTTTCCTCGTCAGTGTTGGTTAGAATGTCTGGCTGTCTAGCAGTTTGAGATGTTTGACTTCATCCATAGAGCTTTAAGGTAAAAAAACTTGCATTATCAAGAGAAAACAGATCGAGTAGTACAAGTGATTCCGCACAAAAGGGAAGGACTCCCATGCACTTGCATGGACTAGAGATGACATATTCGACAATAATGTGAAATGAAGCTTGTCAGATGACAAGAATATTTAGAACACAAGATGAAAGTCATAAATTTGCTTTGGGGGATAATTGTAATTTAATTGGTTGTCAAATATCTACCGGTTTATCATGTCTACCGGTATATTGCCACCCCTACTTCTAAAAAAGTAAGTGGTGCCAAGTTTGTCTGTTTTGGATTCTAAATCTCTAATCAAACAAAATACACACATGTTGGACTGCAGTTTGTGTTGATGGCTACAGAAATATCAACACGTTTTTAGAATTTACCCCTGGGTCAGAAGGACCACAGATACAGAATGAAAATTGTTCAAAGGTACCCTGTTGAGCTATAAAGCCAAAATCTCCAATAAAAGATAAGGCAACATCTTAGAATATTTACAGTAGCTTAATTTTTAATTATGTCTCTCTAATGGTACACTTCACAAGGATTGATTATAGATGTTCTGTGATATTTTGGAAAAATGTTGCAAAAATTCACAATCAATAATGGTCATAGCTTGCTTACATGTTCATCCAGATATGCCAAGATAATTGGTTGCATAATTGAAATTAAATGTTTAATGTTCTTTGTAATGGGAAGAGAACATTAAAACAAGCACATAATTTCTTCTGTTCTTCAATCTAGAGAATGAATGATTGACCCTTCATCCACTCAGTGCTTGCTATTTTCTTTCATGCATTGGACCTTTTCTCAGTAATTCTGCATTGTAGAAGGATGGTATATTTTTGTTTTGACCTGAATTATCTCAATTTCCCTTCCTTTCTAATCTTATTTGTTCTCCACTTCTCCGTGACAAAGGTTCTGACTTTTTTTGGTCCCATCTGGCAGCTGCATGACTTGTTTGTGTTGGCTGAGTTCGGCTTGTTCCAGTGCTTTGCTTCTCTTTCGTGGAACAGACCGAGGAGGGGAGGAGGCTCCGGTCCCTTTGTTCGTGTCCAGCAACCATGATAAAGAACCTCAGGCCATTAGCACTCTGGCTCCCTCTCCAAACAGAATAAGAAAAACAATTTTAGTCTAAAGGAAACCTACTCGGGCTTCCATTTTAACTAAAATATTGGTGACTGGAATTGCCCATTTGCTTGAATTACTGCTGTTTATTTATAGAGATGCACTAGACAATTCAGCTGGGTTTTTTTCTCTTGCTTAGATCTACTAATTTTACTTTGTTTACATTTGTGTTTATAAGTAGCCCAGATTTGTAATAAGTGTTAACAGACGTTGCCCTGTGCACACTGACAAAACAATAACGTCACCTGCTTTGCACATTCTGATAACCCTAACAAGAACCTCTCATTTGGTAGACCATGATGTCTGTTGAGTCTATTAAGTAAGCATAAATGTAGAATCTTATTTGCTAACATTTCTCAGTTTCTTTTTGAGTTTAAACTGAAGTGAAATAACTGGTTTCGCCAGTTATTCAGCTGGCATCTTCTTGTGCTATGTAATGACACCAGTGTTCCACACCTGCAGAGAAGGTATGGGTGTTATCAGATGGAAGGCTACAGATGGAAGGGGCCTAAATTAGATCTTACTGCTCATCTTTGCTTATGCATTCTCATGAAAACTGGCCTATGTGCTTTCATGGGAACTCAGAGGGAGTAATAGTTAGGGATGTCCTGATCCGAAACTGGTATCTGAATCAGGTCCAATACAGTACCCATTTACTTGGACTCGTAAACATTTTCTGATAGCAATAAACTATACCATCTGACGCATGAATGTCATTACATAAACATTCAGCACACAAATTAAAATCACATCATGTCCTAGTGAGATTATTTAACAGCAAAAGCTGCGATTTAATTAGATAAATTTTTAGTTTAATCCAAAGGATGTGACATTTATGCACACTCCCGAGAGCCTTGTCTCAGTAATAGCTTCTCTTCCGCTATTCAACAGCGACAGCAGACAGTCTGCAATAATAGGTAACATTATTTTATAGATGGAATCCAGCAAACGTCCGGCTCACAGCACAACACCGACTACACAAACTCAGAGTAAGACAAAAAAACAACAAAAAATGGATCATCTGAATCCCATCTGGCTAAACGGGAACGTGATCCTGGATCCAAAGTTTTCACGCTGTGAGTACGTATAAGGACAACAAAGATTTGTAAAACATTATCTGCAAAAAGTTCCCATTGTCCATATTTTCTTAAAGCTGTGCATGTGGATTTTGGTTTAAATCTTCTCCCTGATTGTCTTTGTCGAAATTTTTTATTGAGGTCTTTCTAGGGATGTTCAGACCCTTAATGATGTGTGTGCATCTCAGAGAGAGGCTGTACTTTATGTATATGGCCAGCAGGAGGAAATAAAAAAAAACAGTCTGCAGAACTTTTAAAAAATTCTGATATCTAAACATCACCGACTTGACCACCATGTTTGGAGGATCGTGTTATTGCAGTCGTGGTTAGGGACGGGTGGTATAACCAGTTAATTTTTGGTTGGCCTGGATTGGTCGCAATGCACATTCACAAGTCAAGTGTTTTTTTTTTTTGTTTTTTTTATGTATTTGTTTATCCTTATGTGTGGATAGGACAGGGCTTTTTTAAATGTAACGTTAATACATGAGGGCCTAGGACATTTATTTCTAGCTTCTAGGCACAGATAAGCCCATCATAATAGGAGATAGAGAGAGAGAGTGAGAGAGAGATGGACTGTACCATGATTTTCTTGGTGGATGCTCCCCATATGGTGTTTGATGGTACAAAATCATTCCTCTGCTTCAAAGATAGGTTGACGAATTACAGCACATTTTAAGGTTAAGTGATGTTTTTTTTTTTGTGATGGGGAAACTAGTCATAGCCCTATACTCTTGAAAAGGTCAACTGTCTAAACACTTTTTTTGTCCTTTTTAAAGCAGATAACGCGACCCTCACAGGAAGAAAAGACAGAAGACAAGAACGAAGAGGACAAATCTGAGAAATTAGAGAAGAAAGAAGACGAGGAAAAGAAGGAAGAGGAGGAGAAAGATGAAAAAGAGGACTCTAAGTAAGTCCTGTATTTTTTTCCCCTTTTGTTTGCTGTAATAATTGGCCCTTTTGCTCCAACTCTTCTTTGACTTCCCTTAAGCGAATCCCTTAAGTCACTGCTGTAAGTGTATGCAATACAAAATTCATTTTTAATTCTGTTTCTCTGCTGTTTTTTTTTTTCCTCTTGCTGCGATCAAACAGGCCTCTTAACCAGGGCCCAGACCCTTTCTTAACAATAAGTTACTATTCATAACCCTGGTTCTCTGAATGAGTGTGCACGAGCGTGTCACTGTAATGGAGCGACAGAGATTGTGTGATGGGCTGAAATGGAGGGATGAAACCCACTTCATGAATGCCCTCATTCTCAGAAGGCCCAAAGGCAAAACCTGAATAGCTGATGCCATAATATCCTGTAACCTGAGACATGTGCGATTATTGCACTTTCATCCCCTCTTTGAATTGTAAACAATTCATTAGAGAGAGAACGCACTCTTGTGATAGGCGCACCTGCATGAAGGTTGAATTAAGCTTCAGACACGGGAACACAACATGTTACATGCTAACATGTAAACTAACATGCTTTTGTTATATAACATGTTGTAGTTACGTGCTATTTTATCATGTTTATAATTCGGTTTATTTTAATTCTGTTAGCTTTCTTATTTTTTCAATTTATTTTATTTTCAAAAGGGAGACACTTTTTTTACACATACTTCAATACATTTTTTTTTTTCAAGTTTCAATTTAATAGTGTTTGCTCAAAATTAAAAAATAACCCTTCTGTTTTCACTGATAATAGTAATTGTGTAATACGTATACGTGAAACCGTAATATTTTCTGAGACTGTTATCATAATGTGAAAATCTCATACCATTGGAACCCTGATAAAAAAATTATTTAAAAAAAACTGAGAAAAACATAAAAAATACACTCCAAATCAACATTTAACCCCCATTAATATCCCTCCCCAATCACCAACCCCACCCCTAAAATTCTATACAGATTTTATGAGACCGAATTATACAGCAAAAAATAGTCCATAAAACAAACTCCAGCCAATAAGCGGAATAAACACAAAAATTTTTAATAAATATGTAGATGCATCCACATAACTGTTCCGAAGGAGTTTTCCTCCACAGAAAAAGCTCCAGCCGCTAGCAGAACCAGCACAAAAAAAAAACAATTTCAGCTTCCTCGGACAGTCAAACAAATGTTCAGTAAGCTGGCCCATTTGGCCGATAAATGAGTGCAACAAAAGACACAATTACTCCAATGTCCTGCAAGAGATGTTCCACAAAACAAACTCCACACAACAGGAGGTCCCAAAAACATGTATATTTTTCCACAAGCTGTCCTGAAGAAATTATATTACACACAACAAACTCCAGCCGCTAGGCGGAACCAGAACAAAAAGAAACAAAGAAGGTGCCAAGCTTTCTCTGGCTGGCGAGTGCGTGTTCAGTGAGTTAGGCTCACTAAAGGGCAACATGAAAATCACCATATGGCTTACTCCAATGTTTTTATGAAGGACAGTGCTTGCTGTGGGCATGTAAATTCTTTACGGCCATCCTTCGTATCTTTTCTCAGTTTGGCAGGAAACATCAGAGCAAACATGATCTTCCGTTGATGTAAGAGATTCTTGCATTCCCTGAATCAATCACGTTCCTTTCTTGGCGATTTCACAAAATCTGGGAACAAGAAAATGCTGTGGTTCTTCCAAGAAAGCTTTCCTTTATTCCTCGCCTCGCGTAAAACGAGATCTTTATGGGATCTCGGAATTTTGGTCAGCATTGCTCGGGGGCCTCTATCCCTCAGCCAATCTCCAAACCAGGACCCTGTGAGCTAGCTGTTAGGGCCTGTTATGTCAAGTAGACTCGGGAAGAGCTTGTCTAGGAATTTCCTCCATGTTCAGGAATTCCAACAGTTCTGACAAATTCTCTTTAGCAGCTAATTGCCTCTCCGATGACTCCAGATAATCGATCCGTTTTTTGATGTCCGACAATCTTGTAAGTACTCAGAGAATTTAGTGTCCATGGAAGTGATCATTCGATGTATTACAGACAGATCCTCTAAGTTTGTGATGACCTTCGCCAGCATTGCAGACATGCTAGACAATTGACGCTGAATTTGTCCCGCTGCACAGTCCGAATTGTGTCTCTGGTCTGCAGCCATGTGTGGGGTATCAGCTTGAGCACATAAGTGTCTTTTAATGTCTCCAAAGCCAGAGTATTTTGAATTCTTTGACACATTGCCCTCATAAAACAGTTAAGAATCCGGGTGTATCGAATCTTACCGGTTTATTACATAAAGTTTTACAACTAGCAAAGTGCGCAGAGCTCGCTGTTCATACGTCCAACCCTTGGTGTCATGTGTTCCCTGAGCCGCCATATCCTTAACTTCGAGGGTCTTCCAAACAATGCATCGTGCTTAGCACACACGTGGAGGACAGGGAGGAGTTGTTTCCTCGGGCTAGAAGGGGGTCCCAGTAGTTTTCATTGTACACATCCCTCTCTTGGTCAGTGGCATTTTCCAAGCCGCTCACTCACAAAATTAGATGAGGATGGATTGGAGTAAGGCCACGGGGGCACTAGCTTGGCAAGTCAGGGAAGACAGGATGGCCTCCTCATCCTCCGAACCCTTGAAGGCCCACAACGTCCTCAACACCTGAACTGGCTGGCTTGATTGGTATCACCTAAGAAAATGACCTCTGGGAAACAGTGTTGCTTTGTTCGGACCAGCAGAGAGACGTTGCACCCCGGGTGGCCCCCGGGAGTGTGTCGTCGTCACAGTTTCCCCCATCAGAGTCGGAAAGTTCGAGGTTGGCGCACTGGATAGCGGCCAGAGTTTTTGGGGGACCGCCAGGCAGTGGCTACAATATTTGATGAATTCTAGAGCCTCCTCTGCTTGTTTGAGTCCCATGCAAATGACACTGATAGGATCAGGGTCTGTGGCAGCGATTAGGGCAGTGCACATGGCCAGGCAGGCACACGACTGGTTATCCCTGGAGGTAGCCGTGGGTTTAGAAAGCGCCATAGTAGAGAAAAAACTCATTAAAATCCATGGCGTGCAGCCATGGATCAGGGGAAAAAGGTGAGGGAGAAAGTAGTAGGAAGTGAGCGTGGGCGACTTGCAGCGAATAAAACGCAGCTAACCTGGCTGAAGCAAGACAGTCACATCTGGCGGAGGCTGATCTTAATGATGTGCCCTCCTGTAGACAAATATTGAAAGTCCAATAATCCAACTGAGAGTGAAAACGGAGGTAGCGAGAAGCGAATGTCAACTGAGGAACAGCAGCAATAGCATGTCCTTATATGCACTCAGGTAAGGGGTGGGCCCTACCTGGCATAGGACACGTGCTTCTGTCTGTCTAGCCAGACTTGGTGCAATTGGATGCTTTTGCAGAGGTCAGGTATGGATGCCCTTCCCGAACACAAGATGATGAAAGATATCTTCATCTGGTCACGGTTTATCTCATGCTGTAAATCACTGATCTCTAGTCAGCTCAGCTCTGACTTATTGTCTTTCATCAGGTGGCAGAGAAAATTTTGTCCCTCGTATTAGAAATAACCTTTTCACTTAAACGGGACAGTTGACCCAATTTAATCCATGCTGAAACAGGTAAATGTTTTTCAGTCCTATAGCTTTGATTATAAACTGAAAACTCAACAAATTGATTGACACTAGTGATGGGCATGAGTATTTGAAAGTGACAGCATTTGGAAGTGACAGCAATGATCGAACTATGATTGATAATGAAAATGTATGATGTGACTTTTCACTAAATTCTAAGCTCAGTGACAACTATACACAAACGTGTCAAAGAGGGGCCTTAGAGATTGAGATTGATTACATTTTGATTTTCAGCGGTACCTTGATTTTCAACAGAGACTTCATAGCAACCAAACTGATAAACGTTGCTGCAATGCTAGTGTTTATTCTACAGGTTTACAATTGTCAAAAGAGTGTGTAATTCAGTGTTTTCAACACCTGTCTCTGCAAATGTTGGTTAAATAAGTTTTATTATCATTTAATGCATGGACTTTGACTCATCAATGTATATTATTTGATAAATTGAAAGTTTATCATTGACTGTAAATCTCCCCGGGTGTCGACATGTTTGTGTGACGTCACACAACTGCATCTCAGCAAAATCGAAGTTCCTGCAGGAGTTTCCAAGTTGGAAGTCCGACATGAAGTGGTGTTCCATTGCACTTTTCCTGGTAGGAAGTTGGAACATCGGAGTTGAATGGAAAGTAGTATAGATAATCAAATAAAGCTCTGACACTGGAGCAGAAAGCACTCAACACTGCGCGCTCACACACCAGACGATTTATTATTTTCAAACAGCTAGATGGAGCGCAGCTGAATGGGACTGAGCGCAGGGTCTTTAAAACTATTTTCACTTTAAAACCATTTTAAAAGTGGTTATGGCATCGTCAGTCAAGCAAACCATGGTTTGTAAATACACCATTCAGAGAGCCATGATGAATACAGTGGTACGCCTACTAAGATAATTATGGTAACCTGAAGGAAGTGACTCACTTTCTGAGCATTCTTTCATTGAGTTAGCCAGCGAGTCTACATAATGACAAAAAATTATGCATTATATTTGGATTATTTTTGATTATCTTTTGTACTTATTGTAAAAGATTACAATATAACAGCCTATAATAATAAACAGGCAAGACACAACGAGATGCAATGCAGCAGCCAAAGACTTATGTTTGACATATATGTATATGCCCCTTAGAGTACTCAAATTCTTGAGTAGACCAAATTTCCAAAATGGCCATCTCTATTTGACACTTTGTCTTTCTCGCTCAACTGTTACACCGGCGCTTAATCTGCAGATCTGCAAATGAAATCACAACTTTTTGCATTTCATTAAGGAAATACCAGTGCTTGCAAGGCTACAAAACAATAGTGTTAAAGTTTGAGGTAAGCCTTTGCTTTAGAGTTTGGCTCTTCATGAAGGAAATGTACTTTTTGTTGAGTTTTATTGTTACAGAGCTTAACTTTAACCTCGTTAACTCCTTTGGATTGAAGGCCTCTTTGTACTTTACCCAGGATTTGTTATGTTCTACCAGGTATTCAACAAAACATGGAATTCATCATTAAAATACTTGGATTTTTGACATTTCTATGAATTGACAAAGGGGAATTGAATTGGTTGTGATCTGGTTGTGCTCCTGTAATGAAAACTGTGTATTAATCCTAATGTATTAAAGCATTATGCAGTTTCAGTAACTTTATGATCATATGTGAAAAACTCTGCTTTTTGTAACTCAAGGTTCTGTTTGCTCTAAACATTTGAATAGATTTGAGCAAGGTCCTCATGGCCATGGAAAACCTGACAGTTTCAACCTGGAAACGTAAATCGATTATTAGAACGATTATTCGACTATTTGGCGATTATTGCAATGATTAATCATTAGCTCTTAACCGATTATTCAGCTTGTGCCCCGACTTAAAAGTTTGTATTAAACCATTTCCATTTAAAATTGTCTAAAAATCCTTAAAACAAGATAAATTTACTTGAGAAGCAACATATAAGATATTTAGACTTGCTTTAAGAGAATTTATCTTAAGTATAAGTGTATTGGTTAGTTGAACTTTAATAAAGCTATAACGCATTAAATATAACTGCATGTAACGTGTTTCTTTTAAAGAGCTCCGACTCCATTTGTTCCACAACAAGTGTGCTTCTGTATTTGTTATTTTTGTATAATTCCCTTGTACTTTGCGATCTACATAAGATGAAGCTGTTTGGAAGGTTTAGAGTGCATCTGGACTGTGATCTGTGTAATTCTTCTCCTCAATCAGGCATGAGCTGCAGTGCTGATCTCACAAGTCATCATTACAGTTTAATGTGATCTCATCCTACGTTAAATGAGATCATATGACTATTCGACAATGCAAACATTTTTGTCGACAGTTCTTTATTGCTGATGTTGTCGATAACATCACTAATCGTTTCAGCTCTAAAATATTTCATCAGCTAGAAATAATGAGCAACTGGGAAAAGTCATGGAAATTCATGTGCCAAATGTGTTAGAACCCTGTTTCCTTTAATTGAGTTCAGAAAAAGGAGTCTTAATTCCTCCTATTTACCTTCACAGGGAAATCAGCAAAGACAAAGAGAAGTGTGAGGGAGAGGAGGAGGAGGGAAAGGAACAGAGCACGCCGCGTGGCCGAAAGACTGCCAACAGCCAGGGTCGCCGCAAAGGCCGCATTACCACCCGCTCTATGGCCAATAATGAGGCTGCATCTATGGTGGCTGAGGAACTTCCTCCACCTCCACCCCCACCTGAACCAGGTAACAGTAATGGACTCATTTACATTAATGGTTTGTCAATAAATCATTCTTTTGAACTGCTTCTTTCCAATGATTCGGTCAAACTAGTTCATGAAGTGTTTATTAATCACTTATTAAAACAGACGTGGGTGACATGTAGGCCTGTCGCAATTATTAAATAAGCATCTGATTATTTTGCACTTTATATTTCAATCACATTTTACTGTCCAAATAAGGAACTGAATGCCACATTTGGCAGTCTCATTCATTTGAACTCTGACAGCACTTAATACAGCTCCTGAAGACCATGTGAACTCCAGCGGAAAAAGAAATGAGAGTTTTAGTGAATGCAAAGCGCTCTGGTTTCACTTTAATTTAACAATCTTGTAATGGCAAATGTTATTGTCCATTAAATATGGGTTCATTGTTAATGATATGCAGTGATACGCAAAAGATGACCAAAAACAGATATTTTAAGAATTTTGAAATATTTTGATTTTTTTTTTTAAATAATATATGTAATTCATAAGTTTTTAAAGCCTTAAGGGAAATCATGTAAAAGTTAAGGTTTATTAAGTTATGACAAAAGCATGACAATTTGTATGACAGTTAATCGTCATAATCATGAAAGCCCTAAAATGGACAATTAATCACCGTAATCGTCATAATCGTGAAAGCCCTAAAATGGATAATTAATCGTAATGATCTGTTTGACAGTTAATCGTGACAGCCCTACTAAGATGTAACTAAATCAAAAACATAGTGCTAAACAGCAGTGTTAAAAAAAAATTGCATTTGGTTATTTTATCCCAAAAAATTTATTGTTAAATGATGCACAGGAACACCTGGGAACTGTTGAAGACCAGATTATTGAAGAATAATTATTGAAATTATCTGTCTTAACAGACTGATTCACTAAAATGAAACCGACTTCCCTACACTAGGAAACATGTACACACTAGTATAAATTAAGTCCTGATGGTTAATTTCTCTCTCTCTGTGTGTGTGTGTGTGTGTGTGTGTGTGTGTGTGTGTGTGTGTGTGTGTGTGTGTGTGTGTGTGTGTGTGTGTTAGTTCTGCCAGAGCCAACTCATCCCTCTAAACCTGAGCCAGTGCAAAAACCTGCACGAGAGCCTGCAAAGCCAATTCCTCCACCCAGCACAGACCCACGAGGTAAATGGCATCTCCTTTCATCACACACTTCCTCTGTTTTTTTTCTGTTTACATAAGTTCACACATGCTCACACTTCTCAGAAAGGTGTGTCTGGTTAGTTCTATGATGACTGTCTGCTGATTCTGCAGTTCTTTTATGGAATGGTGATTGTGAGTGTGTTTATCTGTAACATCATTTTGAAGCCTGAAAGTTACTTATTTTATTCCTTTATCTGACCACAGCGAGGTTTGTGTGTGTAACTGGGGTTGGTAGTGATAGAAATGCTGTCGTGGAGAAACAGAGTGATGGGGACTCTGGTTAGTTGAGGCTTTTGATCTCCATCACAGCCTGGAGAACAAAACCACAGCTCTTCAGCACCATTTTTCATCTGATCTCAAACTGTTATGACATCCAGAGCTTTTCTCTTAATTTTAGTGTTTATTCCTTTTGCACTCACTCTCATCCTCTCCTTTCTGCTCTTTTTTTTTTTTTTTCTTAATTTTTTTTCCTTTTGCTCCATTCCTCCCTATCTCCAAATCTCTTCTCCTCTTCCTGCCACCCAACGCTAGACTCTCAAGGTCTCTGAGTTTGTTGCCATGGTGACAGCGGGTGGAGGGATCACCATGGAGACAATAATGAGAGGCAGGTAAACGCAGCGAGTCTCAGGAGTTTGGTTGGAGCGTTAAAGGGTAGTGAAAGACTGGTCTGATTGTTTCGTTTGAGTTTTGTTAGGTAAATAATGCTAATTATGTTTGGCACTAAATGCATTTGATGTCCATGTCAAAGTGTCAACTGAGGCTAATTACTGCACCTTGCAGTGTAGAGTTGTTGCTGCTCGTGTTTTGTCTTTCCCGCTGTTCAGAGACTGACTGATTCCCATCTCCTGTTCCACCTCTATCATCTCCACTCCCTTATGCTGAATATATTGTGATCAGATGGGCCAGTAATGCTGTTAAACCTCAAACCCTCATTGTTTGTATGAGAAAAGATGACTCTGTAATGCCTTGTGATTGAGACGAGGGGGCCGATCTCTGATGGGATTTGTGCCAGAGCTTGATTTTATCACTGGGGTTCTCAGTGTTTGTGCAAGTTCTTGTTTTCATTCACTTGTAAACTTGTAACAAGGGATAGTTCTCCCAAAAGTGTACATTGACATTATTCACTCACCTTCATGTTGTTCCAAACCTGTGTGACTGACTTACATTGGAACATGGAGATAAGACATGATGTTAGCCACCATTCACCAGAGTCATACATCTTTGGATCAAAATGAGGGTGAATAAAAAATCTCTGAATAAACTGAATTTTCAGTTTTAGCTGAACTGCCACTTTAAAAGTTAAAAGCCAGATGCATCTGATCTAAAGCTCTGATTCCATGTCTAAACCCTGATCAACAAGACAAAAGCGTACAGAATGATTGTGCGAGCATAACGCACATGCACTCAGGGGTCATGGGGTAATGTAAATGATGTCTAGTAGGTTACCAAAGAGCCGTTTATTTGAAGAGTTTTAGTGGAGACGTCCTGCACAAGTCATCTAAATACTGTGGAGAGACACTCACTCGCACTCTTGTATAAATGTCAGAAATTCACACTGTGCTAAATCTGTCGTAGTGTTTAGTCAATCTCAAGGAGACCCTCAGAAAGGGAGGGAGAACGAGCATGGGCTTTATCTCTACTGCGCTGTCTCACTGTAGTTGAGTGGAAATTACATAGGGAGGGGTTGTTGCATTGCTTGGTTCAGCTCAGCTACTGTTATGAGACAGACTGCCTTATGATATGGGGGTGTGTGTGTGTGGGTTTGTGTGTTGGTCTTGGATCCAAAAGGGTGGTGCTTGTGCACTCCTCCACTGTCTGAGATCAGCTGACTGGGCTTTCCAAGAGAGAGAGCTAGAGAGAAAGACTGGAGCAAGAGAGAGGTGAGACTGTCGAGTTGTGTCCAGCGAGCACAAGGAAGGGAAAGCAATAAACAGGGCGAAGGAAAATCGGGTAAGTGCGAGAGCAAGGGTTAGGGAGGGAGTAGGTCTCTTTGCAGCCCGTGAGTGTAAACCGACCGAGAGGGAGGATGTGAGATGAGCCGTGTCATGTAGAACTGTGTGAGTTATCACTCACTGTTGTTGCTGACGATTGTGTGTGTCACTACAGGCGCAGTTGAAGCTGGAGAGACATCTCGCTGGACGGAGGAGGAGATGGAGTTTGCCAAAAAAGGTACTGCTTGACTTCTACTTGGTCTTTGTGTGCTCTCTTGCCCCACTCCTTCTCTCTTTCTCAGTATTTTAATTTGCTCTGTCTGATCTCCACACATGAACAAACACTCCACCACACTTTCTCAAAAAAACTATTTTATAAAAAAACAATTTTATATATATATATATATATATATATATATATATATATATATATATATATATATATATAGTCTCTGATGTCTCTGTTTTCTGTATTTTCATGTATTGGGGGAAGTTGGTTGGGTTAATGTGGGTTTTTTAGCATCCTCTTTGTAGTGATCTATTCATATCAGGACTGTACAGAAGAAACTAAAGTAACTTCATGACCGTTTGACACACTAGAAACTTTAGAGGAAGATCCTAAAGACTGTTAATAAACCCAGCATTCTAACCTACTCCTGTGTTTAAGGACAAATGTTCGTCTCAGCATAGAAAAGCTTTCTGGGGTTTTAGTGAAACCGTTTTTAAGTACATTTTACAAAACATGTCCAGGTCACATTTCAACCCAAAATCAAATGAAGAAAATAAGACATTGTTTTACATAAAGAATAATGACAACCCTCATATTACGACCATTAAGATGTTTTACATTTTGACATTTTCATGATGAAAATAATGCAAACTATAAAAAAAAATCATTTTTATTAATATAATACTACACAGATATAGAATTTAACTTTTTGTACGTCATAGAGGTATTTGTTTTACTGACTTCAATTTATATTGATTCAAACTTAAAAAAATCTTTGTAAAACTTACTGTACCACACTAATGAGAATACAAAAAAAAATCACCCTTGAGAATGATGGGAATAACAGAATTTTTTTTTTTAAAAGGGCAATTCAATGTAAATGTCTGCCTTACCATAAATACTCCATGTTGTCCATTTAGGTATATCTTTTATGTTCATCAAGGAGCTTATTTTATGGAAATTGCATTGTATATCTGCCATACAATGTTCGCAACCAAACCAAATCTTTATCGTATTTCAAACCTTTGACTTTTTATTAACAATTCAAGTGAAGCTTTTTGATGTGACAATGCACAATTCAGTAACAATAATACCTGCAGAATAGAGGGTTGGCCCTCCAATTTTTTTTTTCTCACATTGATGTAAATCCAGAAAGTGGCACTAATATGACACAGTGAAACAATATAAAATGCTTTGAAACTTCCAAACTTTGATCTCTGAGACACAAGTGTGATGTCCATTAAGGCTGCACTACAGACCTATTTAAAAAGGTCTATGCCAATTAGTACTGTGTAAAAATATTGATTTTCCAATGCATTCCAATCTTCATTTGAACGATCTCGATCCTTAAATCCCAAAATTAATCTTACAGTATATGCACAACTCTCTACAATGCGAGTAAATCACTCTAAGAGACCAAATTTCACATCATTCAACTAAATTGTTGATCAGCCACTGGCCTTGTAAAAGGAAAAAGTAGATTTCCCTCACCTGTCATTTTAGTATTGCGGTGAAGCAAGGTCTTTCACTGCATGTTGAGAGTTCATGTTTGGTTTCTTTCATTCCTTGTAATGTGTCCCAAAAGGAGACCCACGCAATCCATTTGCCATTGAATAATATCTCTTTTATATCCTTTGTTATTTACCGTCAACTGTTGATAAAAAACAAACAAACATTTAATTAAAAATTGCACAGATGAGGTAAAGAAGCAATTCTAGTCCTCTCTCGTTGATATGTGCTCATATACAGTTACTTTTAACAGAACTGCTGGTTTCATTAAAGAGACAGTATCGATTTTGACCATGTGTTCTACAAATCAATGTAAATACTTGTAAATAGTATAAATTATGCATTTTCAAAAATGAACAGCTATAAATCTTTGATACAAGTATATGTGCGATCCATAAAATCAGTTGACATCCTGAAATTAAAAGTTTGGTACAATCTTGTGTTTTCCTGTGGACCACAATAACAGGATCAAATGGGCAGATTAAATTCATATTAAGCTTTATTGGCAAGATAAACTTAAATGTACATCGCCAATGCATTATTAGATGCATGTTAGCCATTCGCGCATCATGAGCCGGCAGCGCTTCGTTTTTTGTTAGTCGCGCGAGTAAACGCTCCTGCTTTGCTTCGGTCAGGCTGCGCGAATGACAGCCTACATTTAGTGTTTCGTTTGTTTCTTTTTGCTTTTGAACAACACTTGATGTAATAAGGAAAACATCACTATTAATCCTTGAGATTTCCAATTCAGCATACAAGTACACCCTCCTTAAACCATGGTCACTCAAAATGACATGAAACAATTATAACAGAAAACAAACCCACATTGTGGTGTTCAAAAATCCATTCAAAATATAATTTAAACCTGGAAATAAAGTTTTAGGATTTTGCAGTAATAATAGTTGATCGGCTTGTGATGCGTGAATGGCTTGCACGCACAGCGCGAGTCTCGTCACACTTTAATAGTGTTTAGCCTCCCATTCAGCTTATGAAAACATGCTGCATGATCATGAGGATGCTCTTGCTCGCTATTGCTTGCATGCTAGTATTACATGATTACAATGACATAATATAAGAAACATGTAAGATTCCAAAAATTTTGTGATCCGTAACAACAACATTGCCATTGACCAGGAAAGTAAAAAATGGCACTCCATGTCAAAAAGTTTGCCAACCCCTGGTGTCGATTTATTAAACTTTTGCATACCCAGCCACAGTATTGCCACAATGAATGTATTGAATCACCATTTTAAGTCTGTTTGTTAGTCTGTTACTCTGAATTAAAGAAAATGATTTGACTAAAGCAATGAATCCAGCAGAAACTTCAGCATTATTTTCAAATGCTGAAGCGCTTATGACAGAAGTCACTGTCTTAGCTGTTTGTGATTGGCTGCCACCTGCTGTTTTCCCACATCTCATTTGTGTAACTTTGCTCATTTCTCAACTTTTTAATGCTCTGTTCTCAAGGCTTGATCTATAATTAAATAATCCGCTGTCAATCCCACAATTCCCCACGCGAGCGTTGTGCTCGACTTCCATAGGAAAGAAATGAAAAACGCCTGCTCAGCTCTGCTCAAAACGCACCAGTGGACACATACTGTGAGCATTTCCATAGCTTGCCCGTATCTCTCCCACACCTGGCACACTACTTGAGGTTGAAGTCTCCATTCTTCATACAGTAGATCTGCTCCCGTGTTTATTATGCAAAGGAAATGTGTTGTGTGTAAAAAGCATGCACTGCTTCACACAATCAATTACTGTGCTAGGATGTGCAGTCAAGTCAAGCATTTACCTCCTGAAATATATGCCAATTTTAGTCAAAGGAAGTGAAACTAGAAACGGATACTGTTTAATTTAATTTTATTGCATTAAACAGTCAACAATTAATTGCAGAAATCAACGCGTTAAATTCCCCAGCTCTAATATGTACATTTACATTTGTAAGATATGATGATAGTGATTGTAGGAGTTAAATTTGCACTCAGGTCAGAATATGCTTAACTTTGTCCTTTTCTTCTCCTCCCTCTTTCTTTGTACTTTTTCAGTCCTCTCTTATAAAAGCTGAAGATCAGTCCACTGAGGACCGTGTGCACGTGCATTTGTTTGCGTGCATATGCGTGCGTGTGTTCGTACACGCACGTGCATGTCTTTCCCTGTATCTACAGGCTTTGCTATTTGTTGGTGCACCGACCTCTGGTGAGCCCTGATGTTCACTGTTCACTGCACAGTTCAGGACAGCCTAACATGACTCTGCACTAGAGGAACTCCACACTGAGTTCTCTAGTAATTGTTTGAAGAAGTGAAAGGTGAAGTGTAGTTTACACAATGTTAGTGTCACCAAACATAAAAAAAGTAAAATAATTATACAGGTTTCCTGAACAGTCTTCTGCCATTAGTTGGGCAAACAGATTTTCTGGCCTTAAACTCATTGTTTGAGTCATTGTTACATGAGAGTTTGAATGAGAATAATTATAGTCTTTCTAAACAAGTTGTTGAGCAATGCCACTGTGTAGTTTTAAATATTTGTGCTTTTTACCTTATTTATTGTAGTTCTTTGTCTCAAAGTATCTGGCATGTGCTCAGCCATACTTCCCACAAATTTGTCCAGTGGGATTGAAGCGTATGTAAATGCTGACAAAAATCTGGATCTGAAGTGGAGGCAATGTTTTCTGCCACAAATGGCGTCTTTTTTATGTGCGAACCATCACACTCATACAGACCCAGTAAGCATAAACCAGGTTTTACTCTGCCACACAACTCCAGGAGCGATAACAAAGAAAATCTTTGAGCTGTATCATGGACAGCATGTGCCCCATAAACCACTGTGTCTTGAATCGTGTTGTTTGCTGTGAATTAATCCTGTACTCATTCAGTATACAACGCACACTTTCATTATGCCTCATGGTACTATCTGTGGCCTCTTTTCCAGCACACTGTGGGCAACTTCTACAACAAGTGATTACTGATTCAGTCATTGTTTAGCTAAAAGCAGTTACACTTCAGAGCTTTAGTACTAGACCTCTTATAGAGGGAAGACCCTAGCCAGTCCATGGGGTTGCACATAAAAGGCTGATAGTGTGAAATACAATTTCGAATTGTCAAGGAGTTTATGAAAATCACTCTAAAACCTTAGTGTCATTCAGGGACATGTACATACAGGAGCTTTGAGTGTTTAATGACTTACAAGACCTTTAAAACAACATGCATACAAACTGGAGGCAGTAGATGTGGCAGTGGAGAATTGGGCATCTGAATTTGGCAACTTTTTTGCTTTTAGAGCATTAGTTAAAATGTTTGATTAACTCATTTTGGGGTTGAATTTGTGAATTTGATATTTTCTGCCGATGTGGACCAAACACTTTTCTAAAAAATGTAGACAGTGTTTTTTTCTGCAGTACATTTTATTGGCAGCGCTGCCCCCTACTGAAACTAGAGCGTAAAAGCATGCAGAGACTCCTCTGAGCCTGAGACTTTTAAATCTACAGCATAAAACATCTGGCACTTCTGGTATGGTCCGATTCCTGAACAAATGACTCCTATGAGCCATTTCATTTTAGTGAGTCAAAAACACTTATAGATCAGTTACTGAATTAATCTTATACTGATATGCAAGTTTTGAATTTCCTACTCAAATAGAAATCTGTAGAAGTCTCACAAGAATGAAGTACAAAACTTGGCTAAATAACACAGTCTAAACTGTGTCTGGAACTGTTACTATGTTTATTTAATGTTGTACTTCAGACATGTGAGACTTCAATCAGGCAGTGCAGTTATTAACTGCTTGTTCATATGACAATGTGCAGTTAAAAATACATGTGAGTTTTGTTATAATCAGTGGAATAATATAATAATATACTTGAATATACTGTAAATGTTGTCAAATTTCTTGTTTGTTTACATTTTTTATTATATAGTTAGGATGAATTTGGATTACATTAATTCCTCTAAAGTGTATCAAAAATGCCTTTTTTAGAATTGTAAGAATTGTCTAAAATGTATTTCCAATTTGTTAAATCTGCTTTGTAGAAATCTGAAATGATCTCATCATTTGGAAACAGGCTGCTGAGGCTGATATCTTATTTTCAAATACTTCCTCGAAAGTATTGAAAGAATTGAGAGGAGTCTAAAACTGTATGGTTAAGATTGCTAAATTCCTTATGATTCCTATCTCTATTAATGGCAGTGTGTCATCTCTTTTCTCCATGTTGTAGTGGGATCCTGATTGAATGTTGTCTTAGCTTACACCATACAGTAGCATCTGTTATTGTAAGCTCAGAAATATTGGCACAATCCACAATTTCCCACATGGCGTCCGTCCATCTATCCATCTGAGTCATTACTTGCTCATGCCACTTGATCAATGCGACCAATACTACAGTTGATGCCCAGATATTTTTTCTAGATTGCTTCTTAACCATTCATGGCACTCTCATTCTTCAATTCAGGGCTGGTTGAACATGGTAGGAACTGGTCAGCCATTGCTAAGATGGTAGGCAGTAAGAGTGAAGCTCAGTGTAAGAACTTCTACTTCAACTACAAGAGACGGCACAACCTAGACAATCTACTACAGCAACACAAGGTACAGGAATAGCATTCATGAATCTATTCAAACAAACGTTCCAGTTACATATTGTTAATTTCTGTACATGGATAATTTTATGGACCTTATTCAGAGTAGTGCCATATAAAATTTTTGACGAGAATGAAAATGAGGCTGTAAGGATAGAAGTACAGTTTCTTCGATGGGTTGTACATTTGTTGAAATTGCTGTTGATTGTTCAGCTGACGAAACACTGAAAATAAATCTATCTAGGCCATTGTAAAGACTGTAAATCTATCCCTCACAGCCTCATTTTCATTCTCATTAAGGCTAATATGGCATCTACCTCCACAACGGTCTTTTGGCCTTTTTAGGAAGCAAATCTTCGTGCAAGTGTCTCATCATGAATAAACATTGATCATGCCATCATGGATCAGAAGTTTCTTTTATCAACTACTTAAAAAAAATAAAAAAAATAATTAGAAATTGTGACTTGAGTGCAGCACATATCTATGCATATCTGATGGTTTTTGCACCTCATGTGTTGTCTTGTGCAGGGTTCCAGGCAGCTCCGCGGAAATCGAGACTCATCACAGTGTGACCCCACTCCTGATGATGATGAGGAGAGTGATGGTAAGATTGTTCTATTTGTGGTCAAGTAAAGCATTAATCCACAAGAGAGCATAGAGTGATTTTACATCTTGCTAGGCACAAAGATCTTTGGTAACGTAGGGACTCAAGTAGGGCTGGGCAATAGGACAATGTAATTGGATTGCTACAGTTATTGACAGAGGATGATCAGCAGTATTGGCAAATGAAAATCATAGAGAAGTCCCCAAATAAATTAAGTATTAGCCCAATAGTTATCAGGCACTTATATTTTTAGATATATTAAACCGTTAAAAGCATTGCGGATTAAAAAGGCTGATTGTGTCCTTTTTCACTGCCAACAAGTTCTCTGAATAGCATGAAACATTTTCCAGTTATAACCTACTCTCTGGACTTTGACATGACTTGTAACAAATATCCTATGTCTTAGCAACTAGATAAAAACAGCACGTTTATTAAAAATGTCATTTTTAAGGTAATACATTATGAAATGTCATTATGATACAGCAGAAATAAAAAGTGATCTGAAACGTCAGGCATTTTTGAAAAAACTTGAATTCAAATGTTATTCAAAACACATTGCTTTGTGATATAAACTTCATCAACTCCATAAACAAAAGTTAGTAATTTGCAGGCCCTGGAATTAAGCTTAAGTTTTCTTTTGAAATAAAATTATAGTGTGCATAGACCCCATTAAACAACCTTACGATTTGCTTGGGGAAAACGCTGTTTAAGAAATAAAGATGAAATTGATTACATTGTAGAATAATACAAAAACACATTCACTTTGAACCTAAAATTGAGATTTAATTTTCTTTTAAGTAGCATCTTAATTTGTGTTGGTAATTTTCCACCTGTTGTCGTAGATGTTTACTTGAAAGACAGCAAAAGGGGCCGTGGAGGAAGTTAGTAAATGTTATGATTTTTGGAGGTGGTTATGAAAGATTTTTTTTTTTACCTTTTTATTTTAATTGCTTTTTGTTTTGTTTGACGTGCATTTCGACTTAAGAAATATCTTTTTACATTTTTTGTGTTTCAATAAATATATTGAATTTAAACTAAATCTCTAAAGCAAAAATAATCACCAAGCCCTCTGTATTGGGGGCAAGGGTGTTGATGATGTAAATGGATATTGTGATATTAAAATATTTTGCCTTCGACCTAGAATTTTGCCTAGAATCAAGTCGCTTATTGCTTTTATGAAATTATGGCAACAGCACTGTGAAAGGCACCAATGTTCAATAAAGAACATTTGCTTCTTAATTTGTAATAATTCCCTTAATTTGTAATAATTAAGAAGCAGTAATAAATTATATAGTTATATATTTACATAGCTGAGTGTCATCAAACGCTGCTCATTCAGTTGGAATTTACTCAGAACTATCCACTTTATAATATATGTTTTACTTTCAAACACCCAGCTGGTTCCAACATAAGATTTAATCCCTAGCCAAACACCCTGAAACCCACCACTGTCATTATCTTTCTCTCTAACCCATAAATCCTGAGACTATTCCCTTCAAGAGGAAGAAAAATAGAACTGTAAAGAGCTGAGAAAGAAACAGACTGACACAGAAAAGAGCGGGATAAAGTGAGAGCAAAAGTGCAGTGTGCTGACCTGTCTGACTGCAAAGCGTTTGATTAGATCTGACAGTGAAACCCCAGACGCAGTGCACAGCAACAGAGGTCAGCATCCTCCCTCTACTTCTGTCTGTACTCTTAATGAGTGAGAATCGGGAGCAAATGAGGGGAGAACCAGGAGGGTGGGGGAGAGGCAGAGAGTGAATAAGACTGAAACACAAAAAAGTGAGTGGATAGAGAGGGAATATAGAGAAGGGATAAGGGATCTGGACTAATTCTGACTGTCAGGCTCACACTTATGTAAGTGTTCTCTGGCTTTAAAGCCTCAATAATGTGTGCTTGAAAGCACAGACTGCTTCAACTTGTTTGATCTGTTGTGACCGCCCACCCCATCCTCTTCCGATCCTTCTCTCTTCCTATCTACCTCTTAAGTAATTTTTTTTTCATGATTTACCTAGTCATGGCAATCTTTTATCCATATCATCCTTCTCTCTGTCTCTACACCCACTTTATCCTCCCATATTCATTTATTCATTTAGCAAGCACTTTTATCCATAGGTGTGTTACAGTGTACACTGCCTGGCCCCAACAAAAGTCACATACTCTTAATATTTCATTAGACCACCTTTAGCTTTGATTATGGCACACATTTGTAGTGGCATCATTTCAACAACCTAATCCAACGTCACAAAATTTATTTCCATCCAGAGTCACATATATTTTTACATATATTTTACATATATTTTATATATTTTATATAAAACATATATAAAATATATTTTACATATATTTTTGCCCAAGATCTTGTATTGATGATGGGAGAGTCGAACCACTCCATTAAGTCTTCTCCAGTACATCCCAAAGACTTACAGAGAGGATAAGGCCAGGACTCTGTAGTGGCCAATTTATGTGTAAAAATAGTTTCTCATGCTCTCTGAACCACTCTTTTAAAATTTGAGCCCGATGAATCTTGGCATTGTCGTCCTGGAATATGCCTGTGCATTCAGGGAATGAAAAAATCTATTGATGGTATAACCTGGTCATTCAGTACATTCCGGTTGTCAGCTGACTTCATTTTATTGTCGTATAAGTTTGCTGAGCCTAGACCTGACCAATTGAAACAACCCCAGATCATAAAACTGCCTCCAGAGGCTTGTACAGTTGGCACTATGCATGATGGGTGCATCACTTCATGCACTCTCTTCTTACCCTGACACACCCATTGATTTGGAATAAGGTAAATCTGGACTCGTCAGACCACATTACCCTTTCCCAATGCTTCACAGTCCAATCTTTATTCTCCTAAGCAAATTGAAATCGCTTTTTCTGATTAGCCTCACTAACAAGTGGATTTCTTGTAGCCACACAGCTGTATAGTACCAATCCTGTAAGTTCTCGTCACATTGTGCGTGTCTGGTTTCTGCACAGGTCTGCTTTCTATGGTTACTTGTCAGTTGGTGGATGCTTTGCACCCTTCTCTTCTACCTTCATCCCTCTTTGTCTCTCGCTCTCTTTCCCCCCATCTGCTTTTTGGAGTAGTGCCCGATGTGCTCCTGGAGCAAAGCGGGTTAGCCCTCACTGCTCTGTGAAAAAGGGACAGAGAAACAGATCGACTGTGATAGTGGAGAGAGAGTGTTCACACAGAGGAATAATAGATGAGGGAGAGTGATGTAGGGAGTTATTTTCAGAGAGAGTGATGTAGGGAGAGAAAGAGTTTTGAAGAGGTAACTTGTATGTGGGGAGACAAGAGTAGTTTTTTGAGTGTGCTGCTCATCTGGGCTGTCTTGAGAGCAGAACTTTGCAACTTGAAGCAGGCAAGTGGAGTACATCGTGTTTTTGTTTGTGTGTGTGTGTGGACCTGTAAGCTGGAAAATTTCTGTGATGTGAAATTAGTGCATTTTTATCCAGTAACAGGCTGTTATATATCTTAAAGGAAAACATGTTAAATATGAATCACTGTTGCCTTTAGTATACAGATACAGGTAGATGAGGAATTTGCAGAGTTACTAGCTTGTATTGGCTTTCTGTGGAGGTAAAACTCGGCACTGGTGAGCGTGTCGTCACATGGCAAGTGTGTAAAAGTAGTGTTAAGCCACAGGGCGACTGCTGTCCAGAAGTGCATTAGCTTGATTGCATGACACTGTGCCATGACGGTGACCTCAAATGCTGCCTGTGCTCAGTCATGACTGGGTTGTTTGGGTATTCTGCTTCTTTGCCTTTGTGTTTCCTTTTCAGAGATTGAGAGATTGGTTTTGATATTCTGTGTTCTCTTTGCACAATTGAATGGAGAATGGGTATATCTCACCCAAATCATACACTCATTTCCTTTCCTCAGATCCTGATAACAGCTCGGACACAGAGAGCGCACCCTCTCCCTCTCAAACCGATCCCTCCAAAGCCTCTGACTTGCAAACAAATCCCAGCTCTGTTCTGGACGGTGCCTCGGACCAGGACGGCTCCACCACCAAAGACTCTGCAGCAGATTGCAAGGGTCAGGAGCCTCCATACAGCGAGCTGCGAGTCAAAGTGGAGAAGAGTCCAGAAGGAGGAGACGGGCCTCTACAGGATGAGCGAGCACGAGTTGCGTACGAATCACAGATCCATCCTAAGAGCGAGCCACAGGACGTGGAGATGGCGGCTCCGAGTGGGGACAGAGGACTGGTGCAGGTTAAAACTGAGCCGGAGGTCAGGGATAAAGAGGAGAAACAGGGGGAGCAGCACCACTCGGATAATGACTCTAGCGCCACCTGCAGTGCAGACGAGGATGTGGAGGCCGAACCTGACCGACAGAGGTAAGAAACCACAGATTGTGTTTTGTCGTAACCAGGCGTGATGCGATAAAGCAATAAATAATAAACAGTGTTCCCACAGTCATGGAAAACTTGGAAATGTCAGGGAAAGGGATGGAAACCCTGGGTAAAAGATGTTTCTGCCATGTAAATCATATTTTTGACATTTTGTCAATATATAGTTTGGTAGTGTTGTGCTGGGTAGCCATGGCCACTGTAAAATGTCCTGCTCCACATCACTGTATATTTAACATCAATTGTCTTTTGATTGGCAGTGATTGTGTGACATTGCACAGCAGTTTCACATTCAGTGTGGACAGACAATTTGCTTGTCACTAGAAACTTGTTGATTATGGCACAGTGAGTGTTATAAGAGACATAACTCTCAGTTTAGTATATTGCTTATACATGTTGTTTTCTTGTTCTTTTGTCTCTTCCTTCCTCTGCCAGACTTTTCTCTCTTGAAAAGCCATCATTGCTGGGTGCTTCAGGCTCAGTGGTCATGCCCACAGCCAAACTCCTCAGCATGCAGCAGATACAGCAGCGGGCCGCCACCATTCCCCCTATGGTCAGTCCCCACAGCCCCTACCCCCATTTATCATTCAGATTTGCCCCTTTGGACAGAGACAGGGCCCAACCACCCCGCCACGTGAGTCCTGCCTCCATCTCCGTCTCCGCAGAACACACGCTGTGATTAGCTTCTGCGGCAATCAGCAAACAAATCAGAATATATCAATTGATTACATCTGTTAAATCATCCTGTTAAACATGAAGAGTGAGAGTGTTCAGTTTGGTTACTCTGTTGGGCTGTATCTGTTATGGTGTTCGGAGATTGTGGCATGTTTTTCTGTTGTGGCGATGTTGTGTGACTGTGAAATGGATGTAATCTGTACTCAAACTGAGGCCCTGATTGGCCGTTCAGAATTTAAAATTATTAGAATGTACCATGTTTTGCATAGCAAAGACCAATTATAACACATTAATGAGATTATGAAGAACTTGAAGCTACAGCACATAAGTTGCTTAAATATTAATTAAATATTGAAATAGTTTATCATAGCTAAAATAGGTTCAGAAGTAAGTATTTTAGGTTTATATCAGTCCAGCACATAGCTCATCATTTGAATCGGTACCTCTCTGTCCCTTCCCAAATGGCTTGTTTAGGTTTCAGCTCCATTCGGTCACAGTGGTGTTCCTGTTGGAGCTCCATTAAGTGGCTTTGCCATGTTACAGCACCAAATCAAAGCTGTGCATGAGTCAGCACATCAGGAGGACAAACAGAGACTGGACCTGAATGAGTCTGACCCCAGAGCACGAGTCATCACCCACAGTCCCAATGTACTGGACCGAGAAGGTGAGTCAGAGAGAAAATGCAGTTTTCATGACTGTGTCTGTCACTTTTTGTTTTGGAATAATGTATGACCAAAAAAGCAGTCCCTAAAGGGTGGAGAGCACTGAAGAATAAAAAGTGAAGTTGCGAATTCACTCACGGAGACAGCTACAAAGCAAATAGATTGTGATGTCCATGTAGTTTCTTTGATCTGTTTTCCCATGAATTCACTCTCCTTTACAAAGAAAAGTTTGAGAAAAGACAGTAACAGAAGTAATTTATCTCTTTCCTCCCACTCTCAATTTTATAATTGGCTCAAAAATAGACTTTTAAAGGGCGTTGAGAGAGAAGTGAGAGAAAGGAAGACAGTGGACATTGCTCTTCTCGTCTAAGAAACGCCCTGCTTGTTTTTGATGGAGCCAGACAGAAGCAGCCAACCAAAAGGAACATTTGGTCATTCTCTTGTAGTGATATCCATTAGAGACACCGAGTTTTGCTAGACCTTTCTCTAAAGGTTAGACACTGTCTTTAAAAACCTGAACTGAAATTTCACTTATAGTGGCAGTTCTTCCAATGTTTGGTGTATTTAGGGTCCGTTCACACACTAGGCGTGCATGCTGAGGTCTTAAGACACAGAAATTTAACTCGACAGACTTCTTAACTTGCCACTTCAAAAAAATGCACTTATGGTGCGAAATGCTGAAAGAAATGGCAAGACACATTATGATGTTCAAAGATGTCCATCTAGTGCATGTGGACAAAAAAAACAGCACCGATGGATGCAACCACGTGTCCCCTGTGAACGGCCCCTTACAGTGTAGCTCTGAATTTACCTTTCTGTATCTATACCTTTCATTGTTGCATGGTGTTCTTTGAATATAGTTTGATTGAAATGCTCACCAAGCTGTCGTCAGGTGTGTGTGCCTGTGCCTGACATATTGGTGTCTGCAAATTTCTTAAATTCTCACCTTTCTGTCCTGTCCAGGGAAGCCATTCGCTTACATGCCATATGATCTGAAGCTGATGGAACATGACACTCACGGTGGAGTAGGCAGACCAGGCTCTCCTTACAGACTCTCTCCTCTGGAACCTAGCAAAGCTTCACCCCAGCCCGATGCCAATAACCCCAGCCGCTACAGTGTACCACCAGGTAAGCAGCTTTGTTGGAATAGCAAAGTAAATATGCTTATCAGCTTTTAAAAAGGGAGAAGAAAATGCTTTCCTTATCTTTTGTTGTTGATGACCACGGCTGGCCAAATAGACCACTACCGACATAGACACGATGCGAGACAACATGGACATCCTCAAAACATTGCATTGAGTCAGTGATCACTGTGCTATGATATGTTCCACTTCCATTTTTATCATTAGTTTTAAAAGTCTCTTTGCTTTAATGATTTGCTAGACCTGCATACAGAGAGGTTCTTAAGTTAGCATTTCAGACATTAGCACACTTATCTGGAGCACAAAAATTGACCGTGTTTGTGTCATTGACTACATTTACACCAAAAAGCGGGTTATTATGAGAAAGCAGTGTTCCGGTTTACATACACTGTGTAAGCAGCATTCTCTTTACTCCTGTATGCATGCGGTCAGTACAGCAACGCAATTTCGCGCAATGCTTGTGTAAATAACAAATATTGTATCCAAGGAAGACTTCACTATTTTATTATTTGTTGCTTTGCTTTAATTCCAGATATTCCAGAGTTGTTGCCGTGTTTGATTCCCTTTACGTAAAATACCGGGATTCCCTTAATGTAAAAGCGCATATACACAAATGTTAGGGACCATCGATATTTTACAGTGGTATGCACTGTAATGTTTTGTTGACTTGTTGTTGGGCTCCATCCTATCACGTTTGTTATTCGGTCTGTTCCACACACATGCGCACTCTTCAAAAACCTGTTAGAACACAGTTTATGTGTTTGCATAATCAGCTTTCTCTGGGAGAAACATATGTGTGTTAAACCGCTTTCTCTTAATCCCTTAAATGGCATAAAGAAATCGGCGTTCTCGTTTACTTGATGCTTTCTGCAAAAATCCAGAATAACCGGCTTTACCTACATTTAATCATGGTCTGTAATTGTTAAAGGCCCAGACACCCCCCTTCTTGTTTTAGAGAAACTCTCCTACATTTCACTACACTCTTATTGGTGTGCTGCACAATTAGCCATAGCGTTTAAAAATCTGAAGGCAAATGGTGTATTGGCTGTAAAAATAGTGTCAGCCTAATTTGACAAAAAATTAGAATCCTGGAGGGGAAAGTATTTGTGTTTATACCACGGGCATCCTTGGGCTCCCTTCTTTCTCTCTCTTTCGCTCTCATCTCACCCACACACACACACACACACACACACACACACACACACAGACTTGAGTCGCGACCAACAAATAGAGCCGCACCCCCACGACTTGATCAATACAACAGTTTCTATTATCCGAGATAACATTTAATAATGTGAAATATATATTTTGCCCTAATCAGCCTCACAAAGCTATAGTGGAAATGACCATGCTACCCCTCCCCCTCTCTTTCGCTCTCACACAAACTCTCTCTGGAGCAAAGTCAGCCAACACCGTGACTCATTGGGATTGTAAACAGTTGTTTAGCAATGGAAAAGCTGTACAAGAATGGCTACACTCACTGCTATTGACACTTAAACTTACACTTTGGTTTAATGTAATTCCTGAAGAGAGCCACTTTAAACAGGAAATTCCTCACACGACCTCTGTTTCTCTCGCTCACACACACAGACACACAACCTTGTTACTCCAATGCTGAAAAGAAGCGCATTCTCCTTTGCTAATTCTAGTGACATTTTCGAACTAGCAATGAAGGCTTGAGCTGTATCAAAGCAAGATACACTTGATCAATACAACAGTTTCTATGAAACACCCTCACGCTCCCCCTCCCAATCTCTCTCTCACGCACTTGGACACACATACATAAGCATTACGTACACACTTACTCACAAGCCAAAAACAGAGCCGTTATGTCAGTGCACACCTGCATCAGGGTAGGGTTGAAAACAGTTGTTTACAACAGAAATATGGTGACACTCGCTGCTACTGAGAAAAACTTAAACTTACATTATGGCGGTAATCCCAGAAGCGATCTCTCTCTCTCTCTCTCTCTCTCTCTCTCTCTCTCTCTCTCTCTCTCTCTCAGTTTGAGTTTCTCTCTTTCGATCCCTCAAAAATAAACTCACACACACATGCACATACGTACTACCTTATTACTCTAGTTAGTGCTCCAGTAAAGCAGCGCAAGCCTCGCAATCCACTGTTGTTAGTTCAAAAGTTTTTTCGAATACATTTTCGAACTAGCAACAAAGGCTCGGACTGTATCAAAGTAAGACGCTGAATCCGTGGTGGAAGAAAGTAGTTCCACTCACAAAAACTAGAAAATGCCTTGAAATAAAACCCTGAATGATGTCTTAATGTGTGGTAACCGTGGTATAAGCAAAATAATTGACTCTGGCCCATTGAATTATTGATTTGCATCGTGACCACATTAACACCTCAGGTGTGCATTATTTTTCAATAATTCAACTGCCTGTCATCAATTATTCCTTGCAGCATTGTGCATAATGCATCATCTTGAACAAAATTAACAATCAATAAATTCATAAATAAAACTTATTTAGAATACAGACCATTCCCGACACCCTTTTGCATGCAAAATTGTTAAACATTGTATTCCTACAGGTGGTCTAAGCCAAATCATATAGAACAAAGAAATCGTTCTTAGTAACATTAACTTAATCTTGCCTACACTCGACTGCAGTACTGTATCTCATAAGAGATGGATCATGTGTGCTCCATTGCCTTCACTCATGGGTTTTCACCACATCGCATTGCTGCTCATTTGCATAAAGTTAAACTTTTCACAACTTTGTTGTATTTCTGGACACCCCACATTGTACAAAAGCACACCCTGTCACTCATTTAAATGCCAACTCTCATAGAAAGTAATGTCTTTCATTTGTATTGCCACTGCAAATCGCTGTATGTGTGAACCACCTTCTTTTTATTTATACATTAAGAACTCGCTGCAGCTTGCATGACTACAACAGATGAGCTATTACAGCATTAAAAAAAATCACACTCTGCACTAAAGAACCACAGAGACCCTGATCTCATCTATAGCTAAGAGGCTTTTTACACGAGAAAGGAGAGTTCACGACTCAATAATTCAAAAGAGATGAGTGAGAGGCCAGACTGTCTAGTAAGTGAAAAGTGAAGAGGTGCTTTTAGTAGCACTTTGAGTCATGGGTGAGCAGCAGTGAACTGAGACTTAATCCCTGCCATGCTAAAATCAGACACGGATCTGTGCTGCTTTGTCCAGATTTTATTTATAGTTTAGTTTGGGGTTCTCTTCATCTGGGTCAGGATTTTTCTAACCAGCTCTTTATTTTAAGAATGTTGCATTTTAGACTTTAATTTTTATGAGCAGGTAAGTTTTATGAAACGTTATAGGCAAATTATTGAGCAGTGATCACAGATAAGAAAAAATGAGTAGGGCTAGAGTCTAAATTAAGACTTGCAACCTGTTTGTACCAGGTACTATCAGAAGAACACATTGTGTTCAGATTTCCCTGTATATCTGGTAGTAACACATATCTCCAGTGACCACTTGTGATTGGATTTGAAGAAGAGGGTCTCTGATTTCATGATGTCATACATTACACACTAAGCATATAGGTGTAAATGGGGTCTTGGAGAGAATAACTTTGGGTAACTGTGGGGTAATAAAGAGTGATCCACTTTTGCACTTCTGTTTTCAACAGCTGCTCTTATCCTTCTGTTCCAACAGTTCTTCATCCGGCACCAAACCAGGCAGTTCAGAACCTTTCAGATGTTCGCATGACGTTCTCGCGTAACAGGCCGCCCAACATTCCATCTCCTCCACCCCTCATCCCCACCTCCAAACCCACTGACAAGCCCTCTTTCATTCAGGGGGGCTCCATTTCACAGGTGAGACAGAGACTGATGGACGTGAACAGACTGGTTAATGAAGTAACTAGATTTTTACTTCATGCATTAAACATTTTGAATCAACTTGGCTAAAAATAGCTGTTTAGTTGAAATGATTGTTTCTCTGAAAACAAAAACAAATCAATTTAAGCCATTTCATAGCAAATGTGACTGTGGTTCTGTGAATTCCAGATGAACGCCAGAGGCAGTGTAAACACTATTGGATTATCACAGCGCCAGCCAGATAGGTTTATAGAATATACAAACAAAGTCACATAGTGACACATGCTGTGCCCTGGGGGTCATAAACCACAGTCGCTCAGCACTCTGCCTCGGTACACCTTTCTCACACATTCCGAGTAACCAAGAACTCTGGCGGTCATCTGGAATTCACAGAACCACAGTTACACGTGTAACTAACGTTCTGTTTCATTCCTACTGACCGCCAGAGGCAGTGTAAACATTATCGGATGACACATACCAACATAGTCATGAGGAATGCAAATCCCACATGGGAAAGTGAGGATTCCGAGCAGGCTTCAGACGGCGTGCACCCTTCAGAAAACTGCAGACAAGACTGTGAGATCCAAGAGAAGATCCCCCAATTGGAACATGATATGCCAAAATCGCAGTGACATACACTGTCAAGGTGGAAGCTTCTTTTCCCTCCTCCACTAAATGTTGAAGAATGCTTAAGATGCTCGGAATGTCACACATTGCAGAATCGAGCCCCTGCTTCTCACACCATGCAGAAAAAAGCCTCCAACGGGAAGCATAAATCTGTCATGTAGAAGAAGCCCTAGCAATGGAGATTGTGTGAATAACCACAGGATTACAATGTTCCAGAGAAGGATTTAACCCAATGGCCAGACCCAAAGCTGCAGACGAGCTGGATCCGGGTGCCAGATGCTGGCCTCCAGCTGGGAGAGGAGGTCCTACCTGGGGCGGGAAACATCCATGGATTGCCTGACAGAAGTCTCAGCAACAAAGTAAACCATGGTCTGGCTGGCCATCGCGGTGCCAAGAGTAGCACTCTGTTCATGCACAGGGAGATCCTGTGCAATTCCTCCCATAACAGAGAAATAGGTGGGAATGCATATAGTAGGCAGTTCAGCCATTTGTAAAGGGACTGGACACTTCTGTCCTTGTGAACCATAGATGACAGTGAATGGTCATCTCCGAAGCAAAATGATCCACCTCTGCTCTTCCAAATCGTAGCCAGATCTCATGCACAACATCTGGATGAAGTCTCCATTCTCCTGGATGTACTCGATCCCTGGAAAGAGCATCCGCTGTCTGGTTGCATGCTCCTGAAATATGAGCTGGCCTCAGTGAAGCGAGTTGCGGCTGGCACCATGTCAGGAACTCGTGAGTAAGCAGTAGAGATCTGCAAGATTTCGTGCTGCCCTGGTGGTTCAAATGGAACACTGTTGAGGTATTGTCAGACCGAACGGGAAAATGGTGGCCTACCAGGACTGGCATTAGATACTTTAAAGCCATGAACATGGCACGTACTTCCAGCAGGTAGATATTTTCTGTGGTCTGGGTCGGTGTCCAGTGCCCACAAATACCCCTCTGATTCCATGTTGCCCCCCAACCCAACCCCCACCCTGTGAGGGAAGCATACAACAATACAACACCCAGGGGCACTCCAGTCTTTAGCAGCTCTACCTTTCTCCACAGCCTCAACGCACATATGCAACGGTGAGAAATTACATTCAGTCGGGTGGGATCTAGACGCAAACTGTTGTTCCATAACTGAAGTGGTCTGAGGTGGAGTAAACCCAGGGGAATCACCACTGTAGCAGCGGTCGTAGGACAACCTGGTTCTTCAGACACACCCAGGTGAAAGTGAGCCAAGAGTTGCAGAATGTTCGTCACATGTTCCTGAGACAGGGAGGCAGACATTAGGTGGGAATTCAGGGTTATTCCTATGAATGTAGTGGTCTGTGTTGGACTCAGACAGCTCTCTTTCTCATTCACAGAAAAACCCAACTTCTGCACATGTCTCAAAAGTAGTCTGGAGTCTTGCACAGTCTGCTGTTTTGTGGGGGCACAAAGAAGCCAGTTGTCCAGATAAGGCATAATACGCATACCTCTCATCCAAAGAGGAGACAGAGCTGTGCTCACATCTTGTGAAGACATGAGGAGCAAGGGAAGGACAGAAAGGTAGAACCTTGAACTGGTAGGCTTGATTCAGGAAACTGAAATGCAGAAACTCTCTGTGATGAACAGCAATTGGGATGTGAATGTATGTATCTTTCAGGTCTACACTTACAAACCAATCATCTGCTGCCACAGACTGAAGAACATCGGCTGTGCGCAGAATTTAAAAAGGAAGGCCCTTCAGGAACAAATTCGGATGACTCAAATCGAGAATTGAGCGGAAACCCCCATCCTTCTTCGGAATAAGAAAATATGTTGAATAGAACCTGTCTCCCTGAACGAGGGGATGAACTTTTTCTATGGCTCCCTTCTGTAACGGTGAATGAATTTCCAGAGAGAGGGCCAATGAACAAACTGCATCTCTGACAACCATAGGATTCTTGAAAATCTGGGAGGCCAGCATCGAAACTGTATATCTGAGTATATCCCCTGCTCAGAGTCATCAAAACCCAAGGGTCTGCTGTGTTGGTCCTCCAGTACTCTATCTGTTCTATTGAAAAACGAACGACTGCTGGCCTGAGTGTCTCGGGCTTTATTTGTGTGACTTTTAGTGGTCGCGGGGGGGCGCTGACAGTATCTTCATGGCAAATGTCGATGAGGTGGCCGAAAAAATCGAGCATTCTCAGTAGCACGAGGCCTTTGAGGGGCCTGTGACTGAAGTGTAGCGTGCTGGTGGAAACATTGCTCTGGTGTGGCATAGCGATGTCGGGTCTGAACTACTGGTATCCTAAAGGTAGGGCTGCACTGCACCTGCATCAGTTGACGTGTGGCCTCAGAAAGCTTTACCCTCTTTTCCAACAGTTCCGGAACATTAGAACCAAAAAGATGCCCGGGAACTAAATGGAAGGTCTCTCAAGGTTTTCTTACAGTCCTCAGGTAGCCGTGCTTGGGCAAGCCACACTTGGCAGCAGGCTTCCAGAAGCATGGCTGCAAGACTACCCAGCTTGCGGGTTTCATGGCCCATTGCCAAAAGAGCCATTTGCAGAAACTGTGAAATCGAGGGATCAACATTTGCTGGTTCTAGCGTACTGGTGGCAGCAAGAAGTAATTGACAGATTGTGTTTTCTGAACAAGTTATATAGGCAACAGACTCGTATGCCTTTTTTAACAATGAATCTGTGCGACCACATTCCGCACTGGGACATCGCACATTCCCTCGTAGAGCCTCACCAGGAGACACCACCAAAGCTGCAACGGGCTGCTCTATTTCCAGAGCATGACTCACCCAGATGGAATCTGCTTCAGCCATAGATGCTAACGCCCAAGCAATCTTTGAGTGCTGTTTAGGTGGACCAGAACCTGTGAGGGCATTTGAAAATTCAGCCACAAAATCTTTACATGGTGGAATGGTATAAGAAGTCGCAGATGTGGCCTGCCTGAAAAAGACATTGGTTTGGGCAGATTGGACAGGTGACTCATTAAGTCCTAGACGCGCAATTGCCATTCGAAGCACAGCCAAAGTATCATTGGAAGAGGGCTGGGCCTGTCCAGATGACTGAACTGACCCCCACTATACCCCTTCACTATTGGATAACCAGTGAAAACATCCTGTGCCACAACATCCACAGCATTCCCATGATCATGAAAAAGAATCCAAAGCAATCAATTTTCAAAATTGCTTCAATAAGAAAGCACATCCAAGTCAGAATGATGTGAAAAACGAGGGGAATCAAGAGACTTCCCCACCTCCCACAATTCTAAACATTCTCATCCTCCTGTGCCATCTTCACAGGTGTAGCAGATGTGACAGGCTGAAGTAAGTGAAGCAGGCATTTCAGCTCCGCCAACTCTGATGAAAGCACAGAAACCGTCTTAGAGAATTTTTTTCGACACATGAATGTTTATCACTTCGCTGCCGCAGATGCCCTGCGCTTCTGAGTGCGAGAAGGGGCTACATCCAACTGCCCAAGTTTCACCGTTGAATTAGGATCTAATTCAGTCAAACGGAGCCACCGTTCCGACATGGGTAACAGACTGCAATGCAGACACAGGTCCGTGAGAGCCTCTCTCAGATGTTGAACACCCAAACACGACGGGCAGATGTCATGACCGTCGTCCGAGAGGAGATTATTAGGACACAGCTTACAAGTCAGTGGGGAAACCAGTGGCAGTAGAGCTGTGAGGCATAGTTACTCGCTAATAACACCTTTGGATAGCACCGTAAGGTTTAAGTCAAGCAGAATGATGGTAATGAAGCACAAGGCAGGCAAGGAAAATAATAATTATATGATTCCTCCAGGTGAACCGACAGGTAATGGCAAGAAATATCGCACGAAAAAGAGAAAATATTTCTAAAATGGCTGATGGATTGAACCACGGGGCATAGAGTATCACGTAAGTTCGAGGAAAAATGCTCAGAACAACTGAACGTATGATGATAATGTCAACGGGAGACCGTTAATTTATAGCACGGAAAACGCCAGCCACCAGATTGCACCGAGAGGCACAGAGTTTTACCGACGAAAAGGCATGAAAACGCTGCTCTTGTAAGCTACACTTGACAGGGCAATATATCACTTAACCAAAACAACCTATCTCAACCAGGCGAGAAAGCGAAAGAGGCAGAGTGCTGAGCGACTGTGGTTTATAACCCCCAGGGCTCAGCATACGTCATGACGTCACTTTGTTGGTATATTCTCTCGACCTATCTGGCTGGTGCTGCGATAATCCAGTAGTGTTTACTCTGCCTCTGGCGGTCAGTAGAAATGAAACAGAACCGATGTTTAAGTTGTTTTATGTTACATTTAATTTATTTTTTCAATTTCACTTTTTTCCTTGAATACATAATACCTGTGTTAAAAATGTTGACAATGTTGATAACCACAAAAATGGATTTAGACTCATTCCTCTTCTTAAAAAAAAAGAAGCTAAAATCGAAGAGAACAGTGACGCACTTACAATGGAAGTGAATGGGGACAATGAAAGTGAATGTGGCCAATTTGAGGGTTTAAACAAAGAAATGTGAAGCTTAAAATGTTATAAAATCACACAATTTTTTCTGTGAAAACTTGTGTATTCTTTGAGCCGTTAAGTTGTTTTTGTTGGCATTACATCGTCATGGTAACAAATTTGTCAAATTGGCTATAAATTTACACAGAAAAGGTTAGTTGGTGATTATATCACACTAAAATCCTGTTAACATATATTATGTGTTATGGCTATACTTTTGAAACGGTGAGTATTTTAATGGTAACATATTGGCCCCCCATTTACTTCCATTTGAAAGTGCTTACTGGTACTCAGAATTGTTTTGTATTTATTTATTTATTTATTTTTTTTAAAGCAGTGACAAGTAGAAATTAATTTTTGTGGTAATCAATATTACAATTACAAATGCTGTCGATTGAGCTTAACTTATTGAACCTGGAATATTCCTTTTAATTGGCATTGTTCTATTGTTTTTGGTTCTATTGTTTGTAATTTGTGTCTTGCTTGTCTTGAAATTGAACTCTGCTCTAAATGTTTTCTTTGGGTGGAAATTGTGTGCAATATTTTAATTTTAGAAAGGCCTTGTCCAGCAATCATGAATGAATGATTGAACAAAAAGCTTTAGGAATGTTAATTGGTTAAAAGGTGTGATAACCTTGATAAGAAACTTACAGGTGTCCTTATTTTGTCTGTTCAGCTCCTTAGGGCTGTTGATTGTTATTACAAACTTTTCTGCTTCTGCTAAGTTTAAATGCTTCCTACACCTAATGGATCAGGGCAGGGGATCAAGGGTTTTCCTTCTATTCCTCTCTGATTGGTGACTCCCCCCTGTGTGACCTATAGGGAACGCCAGGCACATACCTGCCTTCTCAAACGCATGCAGTGTACGTACCAGATGTAGTCAAGACCACGGGAGGGTCCATCTCACTAGGCTTGCCAAGACAACAGGACGCTGCCAAACCTGGTAAGAGATTTTGCGAGCATAAACACACTTTTATAGTGTAATCCTACTACCTTGTTGTCAAACTCAGCTTAACTACCTAATAACTAATTGCATGTGTAGATGGTGAAAACCTCATGCCTCAATCCATGGAATGTGTATTGTAAACACCTGATTGTTTGTTTGTGTGTCAGTGTCATATATTAAGCAGGAGGAGTGTTCTCCACGAGGACAGAGCACTCCGGCAGAGGGACTTTTATCCAGAGCCCAGTATGAGGGAGTGGTCAGAGGTGAGTGGTCAATTTTTTTTTTTTTTTTACAAAAGCAAACATGTTTTCAATAGTGGAACCCAAACAGATTCACCATTTTATAATGTTTGGACTCCTCTCACTTACCTGAGAGAATCTGACACTGCTGTGGTGAAGTAGAGCAGCTATGCCACAGAGGTATTAGGGGGTCAGAATCTGTTGGCACCTCACGATTTAATTTAGATTCAGTCATGATGTGATTTCATAACAGTTCTCGATGCATCTCAGTTTGTAATCTTTTGACTTGCATCTCAGTTTGTAATCTTTTGACTTGTATAGCCTTTTTCAATAAACAGAATTAATAATAATTACATTTCAGATTACAAGAATTGTTTACAAGATGTTGTTTTTTGCTGTTGTAGCCTATCTGACTCTAGGTTCCTTTTTTTTTTTGGCCAAATTCTGAGTAAACTCAAGAGACTGTTGTGGATGAACATCCCTTACAGAAATACTCAAACCAGATCATCCAGCACCAAAAATCATCCCACAGTCAAAAATCACTGAGATCACATATTTTTCCCCCATTCTGATAGTTGATGTGAACATTACCTGAAGCTCCTGACCTGTATCTACATGATTTTATGCATTGCACTGCTGCCACTTGATTGGCTCATTAGTTAATCGCATGAATATGTAGGTAAACAGGTGTTCCTAATAAAGTGCTCAGTAAGAATATGTATGGCTGACTACAGGCTCCCACACAAATCTGTCTGTTTTTTTTTTTTCCTCTGTTCCCAGGAGGCTCCATACAGATTCAGGACATGAGAGGGCCCCCTGGAAAAGGCCCTGTGGGCTTGACTTATAGAGGAGGCTCAATTACACAGGTACCTGCAGGCCTTTGTATAGTACGTGTCTATTTTGCATTCAAATTTGTGTATTTAGTATTTCTCACTCTCTCTCCCTCTCTTTCTAGGGCACACCTGCTTTGACTCAGTCCAGCGTAGCAGCAGATCTGTTGAAAGGCACTATTGCTAAATTGGCCACAGAGGACCAGAGTAGCCCAGAGAAGAGCCGGGCTGAAGCTCATTCTAAAACCCACGTCATCTACGAAGGCAAAAGTGGACTCATCCTCTCTTTTGATGGTCAGAGTCAGAACCTCTTACTGTCTGGTGTGTTTGCGAATCCAGTGTCATTTTGTAGTGTCTCAGTAATGCAGTGGAGTCAGATGGTCATGTGTTGGACATGGCTTAATTTCATGGGCAGAGTAACAATGTTTGATTAACTGTATAACAAGAGCAGACTATTTTTATGGAGCATAGAGCTGCAGTTGCAGCTAGAATTTACTAGAATTTTGGTATGGCCTATGGATAATTAAATTTTGAAAGGGATATTTCTCATAAAAATTCAGTTATTCACTCATTATGTCTTACCGAACCTGTAGGATTTTCTTTTCTTTTTTTTCCGTGGAACACCGAAGACGAAGTTATGCAAAATTTCCAAGCTCTTCCATATAATAAAAGTGGAAAGGCTGTCAAGAAAAAGCCTCATAAAAGTCCATACAACTTGCACTGTATTCCAAGTCCTCTGAAGCCATACTGTAGCTTTGTGTGAGAAACTGATTGAAATTTATCCAGAAGTTATTCACAAAAAAATCTGAAAATGTGTGGTCTCCATTGACTTTCATTGTATGGAAAAGAGCAGCTTGGACATTCTGCTATAAATAATTCTTTGTTTCATGGAAGACAGAAAGTCACGAGGCCAAGTATAATGACAGAATTTTCTTTTTTAGACTTGGAGTGAAATGTAGAAGGTGCAGGCAGTTTATTGATTGCATAGTGCATGACCTCTTCTCCTCTTTCTTTTTGTTTTTACAGCCATTAAGAACCCGAGAGAGGGCACAAGAAGCCCACGAATGGGGCATGATCTCAAACGCACATATGACATCATGGAGGGGTCCCGTGGACACCCAACACGCGAGAATGCACCTTATGAGGGTTAGTAGTCCTTTCATTTTACAAGATACAGAGTTAAAGTGCATGTATTTGTCAGAAGAGAAGGTTGAGGGCTTTTTGGATTTTTTTGCAGGTTTGATGAGCAGAGCATTGCCGAGAGAAAGTTTGCATGAGTCTAAGGATCGAGCCATACTCGCAGGATCCATCATGCAAGGTAATATAGACCCAACATAGTCTTTTTCTTTTAGAAACACTGCAGGTCTTGCTCAATGAACATAGAGTTGAAGTCAGAAGTTTACGTACAACTTAGCCAAATACATTTAAACTCATTTAAAAGTTTTTCACAATTCCTGACATTTAATCTTAGAAATCGTTCCCTGTCTTTGGTCAGTTAGGATCACTACTTTATTTAAAGAATGTGAAATGTCAGAATAATAGTAGAGAGAATTATATGTTTCAGCTTATATTTCTTTCATCACATTCCCAGTGGGTCAGACGTTTACATACACTTTGTTAGTATTTGGTAGTCTTTGCCTTTAAATTGTTTAACTTGGGTCAAACATTATGGGGAGCCTTCCACAAGCTTCTCACAATGAGTTGCTGGAATTTTGGCCCATTCCTCCAGACAGAACTGGTTTAACTGAGTCAGGTTTTTTGGCCTTCTTGCTCGCACACGCTTGTTCTGCCCACATATTTTCAATCGGATTGAGTTCAGGGATTTGTGATACCTTGACTTTGTTGTCCTTGCCACAAATTTGAAGGTATACTTGGGGTCATTGTCCATTTGGAAGACCCATTTGCGATGAGCTTTAACTTCCTGGCTGATGTCTTGAAATGTTTTTTCAATATATCCACATAATTTTCCTTCCTCATGATACCATCTGTTTTGTGAAGTGCACCAGTCCCTCCTGCACCCCTACAACATGATGCTGCCACCCCCATGCTTCACCGTTGGGATGGTGTTCTTCAACTTGCAAGCCTCACCCTTTTTCCTCAAAAATTAACGATGGTTATTATGACCAAACAGTTCAATTTTAGTTTCATTAGACCAGAGGACATTTTCTCCAAAAGTAAGATCTTTGTACACATGTGCACTTTGCAAACTGTAGTCTGGCTTTTTTATGGTGGTTTTGGAGCAGTGGCATCTTCCTTGCTGAGCAGCCTTTCAGGTTATGTAGATATAGGACTCGTTTTACTGTGGATATAGACACGTCTACCTGTTTCCTCCAGCATTTTCACAATTTCCCTTGCTGTTATTCTGGGATTGATTTGTACCTATCGCACAAAAATACGTTCATCTCTAGGAGACAGAATGTGTCTCCTTCCTGAGCAGTGTGATGGACGCATGGTCCCATAGTGTTTATACTTGTAGACAATTGTTTGTACAGATGAACATTGTACCTTCAGGTATTTGGAAATTGCTCCCAAGGATGAACCAGAATTTTTTTTCTGAGGTCTTTTATTTTCCCATGATGTTAAGCAAAGAAGCACTGAGTTTGAAGGTGGGCCTTAAAATACATCCACAGGTACAATTCAGTACATCTCCTATAAGATGATAACTGGCTATTGTCTAAAGGCTAGACTTAATTTTTTTGAATTTTCCAAGCTGCTTAAAGGCACAGTTAACTTGGTGTATGTAAACATCTGACCCATTTGAATTGTGATATAGTCAACTGAAAATGAAAAAAAACAACAATGTAAACAATTGTTGGAAAAATTACTCATGTCATGCACAAAGTAGATGTCCTAAACAACTTGCCAAAACTATAGTTTGCTAATATTAAATCTGTTGAGTGGTTAAAAAATAAGTTTTAATGACTTCAACCTAAATGTATGTAAACTTCTGACTTCAGCTGTAGTATTCATTACATACTGCTTTATGCTGAATTGCCTTACCTGCCACCTATTTTACCAGCATTCAGTATATACTTGTAGCATTGGTTTTTAAGAAAGTTCTTCCATTTTAATGGAAAAAAATATCCCTTGATGGTGTATCTAAATGTACTTTTATTAAAATTCTTGTTCCTATTTTTTATTCTTCACAAATGTTATTGAAAATTTTAACTTGCTCTTAATATTCAGCATCATATTCTTTGTTGAATTTTTATATAATACTCCATCTTCCCTAACTTTGTTCAGGAACGCCAAGATCCTCTGCTGAAGTCTTTGATGAGGCCTCCAAATATGGTAAACAAATCAAGAGGGAGAGTCCACCTATTCACTCTTTTGAGGGAGGCATCACCAAGGGTAAACCATATGAGGGGGTGAACACCATAAAGGAGATGGGCCGTTCAATTCATGAGATCCCCCGTAAAGAGACCCAAGATAGTCGCAAAACCCCTGTTCTGGACGGGTCCATTTCTCAGGTACAGGATTTGAAAGAGCTTTGAAATGGACATGTACTAAATGCATCTGTACTTTTT